>CANJKZ010000789.1:4762500-4937500 GCA_947471745.1 Closterium sp. Naga37s-1 | reverse complement strand
GGCCTAAGGGCGAGAGGCCTAAGGGTGGCAGGCCGAACAATGTACTAAGGGCGGCAGGCCATTGAACGATTACGAACACTGGGGCATCGACACTTCGAGAAGTGACACGAGGAGTCGCGTGAAAGCAGCCGCTTCAACGCGGATCAGCAGCAGCTTCTGTTGGCGCTGATGGAAGAACAATGACGCAACTCGTTATAATGCAATCATTTTTAAGAATGTTTGAGAATGTTAAACTCCATCCTATGCACTCTAATCAAATCAGCTCGCAATGTGTTTTCCACATTAGCGAATATGACCTACTTTTGTTCAAAATAATACTTCGTACCATTCAGGCTATTTTTATTTTTTTTTATTTGAACTTTACTTTGCATAAAGTTCAATTTATTCCCTCACCACAACACCTCCCAGAATATTTATTTAAGATATAATTTGACGATTTTGCTTTTCCTCTGGTGTACGTGGTTTCACTGGTACTTGACTACGAATCGTTATATGAAGAAAACATCACTAGTGTACACTGACTAAATATGTTTGCTAATTTGCCGAATCAGCCGCTCATTTTAGGGACAATCGTTTTTCCTCACAAGCCCCCCATATCTGTCAACTCAACCCCATAACTTTCCTGGCTGGGGATTGCCGAAGCGAACCCAAGCGAGCCCTCGCATTGGTCGAGCTGGCACATTATCTGCTCGCCGATTTCTCCCATTCGACGCAGAGGCTAGCGATGGATCTTCTGGGCTGCCCCCGTGTGACATTTCGCCGCGACGCGCCACGCCCTCCCTGATCCTCTCTGCTCCCCTCTGCTGCTCCCCCGTCCCCCACCCCCCTCCCTCCATCTGAACTGAATTACTATCCCTCCTTGCAACCCCCAAACTTGGAGTCGTTGACGAACCCGACCCAACTTTCAGTGTACCCCAGCTTCCCCTGCTGTACACTGCATCAGAAGCCATGGCTGCCGTCACCGCCTCCCACACCGTTGCGGCTGTTGCCAGCTCCGTCGTGAGCAAGTCGGCCTTCTCCGGCCGTCAGGTTCGCTCCGTCAAGGTCGCCGCCGCTCCCGTGAAGGCTTCCTTCTCCGTCAGGGCCGGCGAGAGGCCGCTGTACTTCCCCGGCAGCACCCCCCCTGCCTACCTTGATGGCACCCTCCCCGCTGACTTTGGCTTCGATCCCCTTGGCCTTGCCTCCTCCAACCTGGACTGGTACGTCCAGGCTGAGGTGTTCCACTGCCGCTGGGCCATGCTCGGCGCCGCCGGTGTGATGATCCCTGACGCTCTCCGCGTTGCCGGCCTCCTCGACATCCCCCGCTGGGACGCCGCTAACGTCGCCGAGTACTGGCTCGACACCCCCACCCTGTGGGCCATTGAGATCATCCTCGTCGGCTGGGTTGAGGGCAGGAGATGGGCTGACATCAACAACCCCGGCTCCGTGAAGTGAGTGATGTTTTCCATTTTCACAGCCATTTATTAGTCTTTGTCTCCGAGACTGGATCTCACGTGAAATTCCTTTTCTGATTACAGCGAGGACCCCATCTTCAAGGGCAATGCCGTCAAGGGTACCGATGTCGGCTACCCCGGCTTCGATCCCCTCGGCATGGGCTTCGGCGAGCCCGCGAAGGTCAAGGACGTGCGTCTCCGGGAGATCAAGAACGGCCGATTGGCCATGCTTGCTAACCTCGGCTTCTGGGTCCAGTGCGCGTACACCGACAAGAGCCCCATTGAGAACCTTCTGGACCACCTCTCCGACCCCTTCCACAACAACGTCGTCGAGGTAATTCGTTGTTCCTTTCTGCATTGCAGGAGCTTCCCGCAGTTGATGTATTTTATCTACCATTTCTCGTTATTCGTCTAACATCCACTCTTTTCTCTTTTGGTTACCTTTGCAGTCCATTGCCGCCATCCCCGGTGTCTTCCCCGCTCCCTTTTAAATGGGCGTGAAGTTGGTTCCTGTTTTGCCCTGGATGTAAAGCAGTGTTCATAAGATTCAAAACTAAAAAAATATGATTATACTCGAACTAGTCTATCGCTTGCACAACCACTTGCACGACCACCTGCCATTGGGATTAATCGTACCGTATTCGTTCAGGCACAGCTGCCATTGAAAGGACACAATTATCCCTAGCAGAGAATCAACTCGCAAGTAAGGACATGGAAGGATGGTACCCGTGGTAGTATGTCTTCCTGTATGTTGTGTGCGGTCTTCTTCATTTCATCACGGGGTGAGGCAGTAAATGACGGAAACCACTCGCTATAGAGTGTAACGTTCCTAATCTAGTACGTAATGTGCGACCTCCGCTCGATCATTAATGCCAACCAAGTCCCGTCCCAATGCAAATGATCACTCTGAAATTACAAACGTTCTCATGTTCATCTGTAGCAACCATTTGAACTATTCACAGCATGATACCCTATAAAACTGTCACTGTAATGAGACTATGCAACAGCAGTTGCAGTCCTGATGGCAAACTTCTCAAGGTACTCCTTCCTGCATAATAGGCACTTGATGTGAGAGGGTGAGACAAGGCAGAAGATTCCACACAACCAGCATGACAATTGGCAGGGCACATACCTGGCTGCCATTTCATCAGCCGGACGGTTGTAAGGAGTCCACACAGGCTCGCCCACAAAGAGACGGAGAGCCTGAAAAGGAGACAGCCAGTCGCAGACCAATGAGAACTCTGCCT
Organism: Closterium sp. Naga37s-1; assembly: GCA_947471745.1. Lineage (NCBI taxonomy): Eukaryota > Viridiplantae > Streptophyta > Zygnematophyceae > Desmidiales > Closteriaceae > Closterium > Closterium sp. Naga37s-1. The sequence continues at coordinate 4,934,820 of CANJKZ010000789.1, read as the reverse complement.
GCCACGTTTCGTGCAAGGCACATGACTAGAGTGCCCTTGCCTGCAAAGCTGCAAAACGAGCGGCGCACAAGCAAACTGCACACTGCAACCCCCTCTGCTTCACTGCATGCGCTACACACCTTGACGTAGTTGGTAGATGCCAGCTGGCAGCACGATGAGGCCGCCCTTTGAGTTAGTTTTAAGACGTCTCAGAACGCACATTGACGTAGTTGGTGGAGTCGAGGGTGAAGCGGTGGTAGATCATTTTTCCTAGACGTCTCAAAAGCAACACACTGCAACCCCCTGCTTCCCTTCCCTGTGTGCGCACCTTGACGTAGTTGGTGGAGTCGAGGGTGAAGCGGTGGTAGATGCCAGCTGGCAGCACGATGAGGTCGCCCTTCTTCGTGTGGATGCGGATCCAACGGTCCTCAAAGTCCCTCACATCAAAGTAGCCTGGGTGCGGGAGATGGGACATGGGAGGGCCAAGGAAACATGAGACAGGGTGAATACGGCTGAAGCACCACTGCTGTGGAATACATCATCACCCCCAGTTGCCATCTAGAATAATGAAGATGGAAGCAGCGCACTCACCGCTCCCACCCCAAGCAGCACTCACCGCTCCCACCCCAAGCAGCACTCGCTGCTCCCACCCCAGGCAGCACTCACCACTGCCATCAAGGATGTAGCGAATCTCCTCGTCTGTGTGGATGTGCTCCTCATAGAACGACTTGAGCTTTTGGTCTAGGGTATAGGGTAGTTGGACCTTCACCACCCGTTCATGCACTCACCACTGCCATCAAGGATGTAGCGAATCTCCTCGTCTGTGTGGATGTGCTCCTCATAGAACGACTTGAGCTTTTGGTCTAGGGTATAGGGTAGTTGGACCTTCACCACCCGTTCATGCACTCACCACTGCCATCAAGGATGTAGCGAATCTCCTCATCGGTGTGAATGTGCTCCTCGTAGAACGACTTGAGCTTCTGCTCGTAGTTGGGCAGTGTGTCCGGGTGGATGTTCACCACCTCCTGTGGGGAGATAGAGGGAGGAGAGGGGAGGGCAAAGAGCGGGTGAGGCGAATAGAAGCATGTCCGGATGGGTGTTCACCACCTCCTTTGCACAAATAGGAGGGGAGGAGGGGAGGAGGGGCGGAGGGGAGGAGGGGAGGAGGGGAGGAGGGGAGGAGGGGAGGAGGGGAGGAGGGGAGGAGGGGAGAGGGCAGGGAGCGGGTGAGGCGAATGGCAGCGTGTCTGGGTGGATGTTGACCAGCTCCTGTGGATGGTCTGCACAGAGTGAAGAGGGAGGGGGGAGAGGAAGTGGTGGAACAGTGTGGCTGTGCACCAGCTGAAACTGTAAGGTTACTACTGGGCGCATTAGGGCAGTGTGTCCCGATGCTGCAGGTTGTTTTTGAGAATTCTAAATAACAACCATTTGAAACTGTGTGGTTACAACAGGGGACACTTGGGAAGCATGTCCCGATGCATCTCCATTACCTCCTGTGCAAACTACCATGGTAACAGGGGCGAAGGGGGAACGGGGGGAAGGAGAGGAGGGAAGGAGAGGAGGGAAACGGGGAGTAGCACAGCTCACACCTCACATCGTACAAGTCTGTTGTCCTTGCGGATCTGCTTCAGCTCTGTTTGAGCTTGCTATGTCTTCTAGACCCGCTCACAAGCCACGCCCCCCAGCTCACGCGTCAGCCCCCCACGCCCCCCAGCTCACGCGTCAGCCCCCCACGCCCCAAGGCTAACATCCCACGTGCCCCGCGGCTCACCTCGTACGAGTAGTTGCGCTCCTTGCGAATCTGCTTCAGCTCTGTTCGAGCTTGAGCTCTGTTGACTTTTAATGGCCAGCCCAAACCCCACACGCCCCCTCCCCCCCCCCCCTCACCTCGTACGAGTAGTTGCGCTCCTTGCGGATCTGCTTCAGCTGGGGGTCGGAATCCCAGATGTCCGCGTCCAGCTTCCAGTACAGAATGCCCAGCTCTGCACGCAAGACGAGGGACACACGTGGAAGGGCAGGTGAGACGTGGGGGGTTGAGAGGAGCGGCAGGACGGGGTCGCTCTTCCAGATGTCCGCGTCCAGCTTCCAGTACAGGATGCCCAGCTCTGCCAAGGGACACACACGGGACACATGAGACAGGCGGGACACGGGAGAGGGGTGAGAGAAGAGTGAGAGGCGCGGCAGAGGGGGTCGCTCTTCCAGATGTCCGCGTCCAGCTTCCAGTACAGGATGCCCAGCTCTGCACTGCACGCAAGACGAGGGACACACGTGGGACACATGGGACACGCGGGACGCGCGGAACAGGCGAGAGTTTGATGGAAGGTCGGGATAAACGGCGGGGGGTGAGAGGGAATTGATTTTCCGTCTCTGCGCGGGCGAGCTGCGAGAAAGAGAGAAGCGAGAGCTGCGGGAAAGAGAGACGCGAGAGACGCGGGAGAGCCGCGCGAGAGAACCAGCAAGGGGGAGGTTGAGGTTTAGACAACTAGGCGGGAGCGGTGGGAGAGGAGGGATATTGCTGGAAGGGCGGCGAACGCGAAAGGGTAAGCGGTAGGAGGAATTACGGATGGATGGATGCAAACAGCAGAGGCGGGTGGATGCAAACAGCAGAGGCGGGTGGATGCAAACAGCAGAGGCGGGTGGATGCAAACAGCAGAGGCGGGTGGATGCAAACAGCAGAGGCGGGTGGATGCAAACAGCAGAGGCGGGTGGATGCAAACAGCAGAGGCGGATGGATGCAAACAGCAGAGGCGGGTGGATGCAAACAGCAGAGGCGGGCGAAGCGAGAACGCGAAACGAGTACGCGTAGGCCGCGAAAGCGACGGCAGGAAGCGAAGGAAGGAAGCGCACTTAGGTGCCTCAGAAAGCGAGGGCGGGGAGGGAGAAGGAGGGAGGGAGGGAGGGAGGGAGGGAGGGAGGGAGGGAGGGAGGGAGGGAGGGAGGGAGGGAGGGAGGGAGGGAGGGAGGGAGGGAGGGAGGGAGTTAGGGAGGGAGGGAGGGAGGTAGGGAGGGAGGGAGGCGCACCGGAGAGCGTTTCGAGGGAGCAGGGCTGGTTGGGGTCGAGGCGATGAGGCAGGCGCTGGTCGTCGGTCTTGTCGTCCATGTACCACGCCTGGCGGGGGATGGAGTGGAGGGGGACGACGAGGAAGAGACACGGAAGAAGAGGAATGAAAACAGAGAAACCGCGAATGACAAAATGCAAGAGGAGGCAGGCGCTGGTCGTCGGTCTTGTCGTCCATGTACCACGCCTGGCGGGGGGATGGAGGGGGAATGGAAGGGGGATGGAGGGGGACGGCGGAAGAGACGCGGAAGAAGAGGAATGGAAACAGAGAAATCGCGAATGCTAGAGTGCAAGCGGAGGCAGGCGCTGGTCGTCGGTCTTGTTGTCCATGTACCACGCCTGGCGGGGGATGGAAGGGGAAGAAGACGGAAGAGGAATGCAGAAGACGTGGAAGGTAATAAGACATCGCGACGAGCGGAATGCGACAACGTACGACACAACGGGGAATGTCGCACGTGAGGGAATGATCATGGGCATGGCGGTGCTGGTCGCCGGGTCTGTCGTGCGCGCATCCATGTACCGCGCCTGCGAATAGCGGTGCGACAAATAACGCGGCGCGACGGATTGGGACGGGTAGAGTTGAGATACGAGCCGCGCCGCGATACTCGAGGAGGCATCACGTTGCAAAAAAAACAGAAAGGTATTGGCGACGTGATTTCTTATTGCAACAACGGGCGGAATAAGTAGGATTCTGAGGATTCTCGTGGAACCATTGCGAAGGAACACGATCTAGACAAACTCATCGACCTCACGTGGAGCACCGGGCGCACGATCCGCATGATGGCTCACCTCGGGCGCCATTGCCGTCGAGAGAGCGGCTCGCGGCTCGCGGGGTAGAGCTGCGGGCGTATTAATGAAAACGAACGCTTACGGAAGCAAAAACCGCGCAGAGCAGAGCGACGAGAGTGGCTCAAACTAGTTTCTGATTGTCTTAAAACTAATTCCCGAGGTACGGAAGTCTCTAGATTCCAGATTTTCGAGATTCGTTCCGTCTTGGTTTTCCCTCCCGCGCTGCTGCCAGACAGCACTGCCACCGCCACTCGTCCCCCTCCAAATTGTCACTGCTGCCATGGAGCTTCGATACAAGGGCTTTATATAACGGGTTGGGTAGATTCAGTGAATGTTTGGCGTGGAGTGCTTTGGCCACTTACAGCCTTTGTGTTCACTAACAGATACTCCTATTACAGTCACGACTGTACTGTTTTGCTTGTGCTTCTTTGTATGAGCTTTCACTTTCAAAAAAAAAAGAAAACAGATACTCCTATTGAACAATCTATGGTCTTACCGTCATCGCCCGTTATCTCGTACACTACTCAAAAAGCTTGAGTTATCTTGTATTTGGGATGGTTTAGGGTGTCTTATAAGTCTTATAAATGGAAAAATAATTAAGTAGTCTGTAACACTTGCAAAGTGTGTAGAAACCACCTGGGGCCAGATACATTGAAACAGGCTGACCTCGGTGGTGATGCATGAAGCGCCCACACTTGCCACGTGAGGGATACAGCAAAGCTGCCACCGCTGGCAACATTCCTCTGTGTTGGCAACTGTCAAACATATATCATATCGCTTGTCCAGGCTATAGTGGGGTAGACACTATGGGGTACAGTTTCCTAGGGTTTCCTACTTGTACCCAACCTTGTGCTAGTTCATTCATTCCTCATTTCTTCACATGGTATAGAGCAGGTTCCCTAGTGGGAACGCTTCCTTGGGCCCACCACTGAATTTTTTTTTCTGACCGGAGCGCCAGTCGCTCCTGCCCGAGGTGCGCCTTGTGGGCCGCCCTTCTGTCGAGGTCTCTTAGAGGCCCCTCCCACGGCCCCTCGTGCCGCCCCTAGCGGCCCCGTCGCCGCCCTTCCAGGCCCCTCGCGGCCCCTAGCGGCCATGTCGCCGCCCCTACGCGGCCCCGTCGCCGCCCCTAGCGGCCCCGTCGCCGCCCCTAGCGGCCCCGTCGCCGCCTCTCTCCCTACGCGGCCCCGTCACCGCCCCTACGCGGCCCCGTCGCCGCCCCTACGCGGCCCCGTCGCCGCCCCTAGCGGCCCCGTCGCCGCCCCTACGCGGCCCCGTCGCCGCCCCTAGCGGCCCCGTCGCCGCCCCTACCGGCCCCGACGCCGCCTCCCTACCTACGCGGCCCCGTCGCCGCCCCTAGCGGCCTCGTCGCCGCTCCCCTCCCTACGCGGCCCTGTCGCCGCCACTACGCGGCCTCGTCGCCGCCCCTACGCGGCCCCGCCGCCCCTACGCGGCCCCGTAGCCGCCCCTAGCGGCCCCATCGCCACTCCCCTCCCTACGCGGCCCCGTCGCCGCCCCTAGCGGCCCCATCGCCGCCTCTGCTGGCCACGTCGCCGCCTCTACCGGCCCCTTCACCGCTCAGCCGCCCAGCAGCTGAGCAGCCGAGCCACCAAGCCGCCGAGCCGCCCAGCAGCCAAGCCGCCGACCCGCCGAGCCGCCCAGCAGCCGAGCCGCCGAGCCGCCCAGCAACCGAGCCGCCGAGCCGCCCGACAGCCGAGCCGCCCAACAGCCGAGCCGCCGAGCCGCCCAGCAGCCGAGCCGCCGAGCCGCCCTGCCGTCGAGCCACTACTGTTCCTACCGGCGCGCCCCGGCCCTACTTACTCGGACTGGTGAGATCACTCCCTGCTAGGCCACTGCAGTCATGGCTACCCCCAGTGTCCTTACCTTTGATGCTGAGGGTCGTGCTGTTGACTTTGAGGTCTGGGTCGATGACCTCCTGCTGTTCCTACAGTGCGATAGGGCAGACGGACTCTCCCTGTTCGATCTCACCTCTGGTGCCTCTCCTGCCCCGCCTGCTACTGCTGACAGCACTGTTCGCTCACAGTGGGCCACACGCGATGCTGCTACCCGTCTTGCTGTGTGTCGCCACTTACCGACCACTGAGCGTGCGCACTTTAGCCAGTACAAGAGTGCTAAGACCTTGTACGACGCTGTAGTTGCACGCTACTCTTCCCCTGCCACTGCTGCTCTGAGCCGCCTCATGCTGCCGTACCTGTTCCTTGACCTTGCTGCCTTTCCCGCAGTCGCTGACCTCATTACGCACCTTCGCACTAGTGACACCCGCTACCGCGCTGCGCTTCCTAAAAATTCTATCCCAAGAACCCCCCTCCCATGTACATCACCCTCTACTACATAGTCACCCGGCTCCCTGACTCCCTTCGCTTAGTCAGGGACCACTTCCTCTCAGTTTGCCCCACCACACTCACCGTTGACCTACTCGAGGAGCGTCTCCTAGCAGCAGAGAAGAGCATAGTCGCTGTAGGAGTCTCTCGTGGTGACCCTCGCACCCCCATCTTTGAGGGGTGTTCCCCTTCCCCCCTCTTGCCCTCTGTTGCTTCTACTGCTACGGCCGACCTTGTTGGTTTCGAGTCGGTCGGCGCTGCGTCTACCCCTAGCGGGAGACGCCGCACCGACAAGGGCAAGGGGGGCAAGGGCGCTGGAGGGGCTGGCGGGGGCGGTGGAGGTGGTGGTGGAGGCAGTGGAGGGGGTGGGGGTGGTGGTGGGAGTGGTGGCGGGGGTGGAGGTGCCGGTGGCAGCAGTGGAGGCGGAGGAGGCGGCGGCGGTGGCGGAGGGAGCGGAGGTGGCCGAGGTGGCTGAGGCGGCGGAGGTGGCGGAGGCGGCGGAGGTGGCGGAGGCGGCGGCGGCAGCGGTGGAGCTGGTCGCGGCTCTGCGCAGAGGAGTGGGTCCGGTGGTGGTCCGCGCCAGCAGCAGCAGCGCAGTCGTGAGACCCTGTCCCCTCAGCAGCTTCGTGAGTGGTACGCTGGGCGTCAGCGCGGTGGGGGTACTGGTCCCTGCACCTACGTCCTCCGTACCGGCGACCGCGCTGGTGAGCAGTGCGGGGGCCCGCACTCCACCCAGCGCTGCTTCGGCCGCCTGACGGACGCGTGGCGTCACCAGTTCCCTGACGCCACTGAGATCCCTCGCTGGGGAGAGCTGTCTAGGGCGGGGGTTGCTATCTTTGATCTTGATTATGATGCTATTCTTGCTGCCATGTATGCTGTGTCTGATAGTCTTGAGGGTGACTGTTACCTGTGTGTTCCGCCTGACCCGGGCATTGAGGCTGCTGCTCTAGGTGCTGGTGAGGCTACTGCTCTAGGTGCTAGTGCGTCTGCTGCCCCAGGTGCTGGTGAGTCTGCTCTCTCAGGTACCACGTCGGCTCAGGCCTTACACACCTTCACCCTTGACTCGGGTGCTTCCCGCTCCTTCTTTCGAGACCGCACCACGCTTACGCCGCTTAGTCGGCCGGTTGCGGTCTCCCTGGCGGACCCCTCTGGGGGTCCTGTCCTTGCTAGCTTCTCCACTGTCTTACCGTGCCCGGCAGCCCCCTCTGGCACCCTGTCAGGTCTCTACCTCCCCTCGTTCTCTACGAACTTGGTGAGTGGAGCTGATCTACAGGATAGGGGGGTTGACCAGTTCACTCCTGCGAGTCAGCGGGTGACCCACTGCACGTGTGCTCGGACGGGCCGACACTTGGCCACGTTCACCCGTCGGCCGGGGTCGAGCCTGTACACACTGACTACTGAGTCGCCTCCGGTTGCTGAGTCTGGTCAGGTAGCTGCGTCGAGTCAGGTGTTTGCTGCAGCGTCCAGGTCTGGTCCTGAGTCTGCGCCCTGCTCGTGTCGTCTCCTGTCCCACCAGACTCTCCTTGGGCACCACCGCCTTGGTCACCCCTCCCTGCCTCGTCTCCGAGGCATGGCCTCACGTGTCCTTGTCTCTGGTCTCCCTCGGTCCCTACCTCCCCTACCTCCGGGGCCTGCCCCTACCTGCGTCCCCTGCGTCGAGGGGCGACAGCGCGCCGCCCCTCACTCCTCCGAGTTTCCTCCGACAGAGGCTCCACTGCAGACTCTTCACATGGACGTGTGGGGCCCCGCCCGCGTCCGTGGCCAGGGTCACGAGCGTTACTTCCTGTTGGTGGTTGACGACTACTCGCGTTACACCACGGTGTTCCCCTTGCGCAGCAAGGTTGATGTCACTGAGGTGCTGATCGACTGGATCCGCGCAGCTCGTCTCCAGCTCAGAGAGAGTTTCGGCTCGGACTTTCCTGTTCTGCGTCTGCACTCTGACAGAGGCGGGGAGTTTTCCTCTGCCCGTCTGGGAGCCTTCTGTCGCGCACAGGGCATCCGCCAGACCTTCACGCTTCCGGCCTCTCCACAGCAAAATGGGATTGCTGAGCGCCGCATTGGCATGGTCATGGACGTCGCTCGTACGTCCATGATCCATGCGGCTGCCCCCCATTTTCTGTGGCCGTTTGCGGTTCAGTACGCAGCGCATCAGCTCAACCTTCAGCCCCGGGTCTCCTTGCCAGAGACCTCCCCCACCTTGCGGTGGACGGGGAAGGTTAGCGATGCGTCTGCGTTTCGGGTCTGGGGATCTCGGGCGTTTGTCCGCGACTTGTCTGCGGACAAGCTGTCCCCCCGTGCTGTTCCCTGCGTCTTCCTTGGATTCCCCCCTGACGCGCCTGGGTGGCAGTTTTACCACCCCACCTCGCGCCGTGTTCTGTCCTCCCAGGACGTCACCTTTGACGAGTCAGTGCCTTACTACCGTCTCTTCCCCTACCGCACTGCGCCCCTCCCCCCGCCACCGCTCTTCCTTGCGCCAGGTCCTCCCCCGGTAGACCCCCTCCCCCCTCAGGGTCCTGCCCCGTCAGGTGTGTCCCAGGTAGACGCAGTCGAGCCTGTCGAGGTAGCTGTTGACTCTGGTGCTGCTAGAGGTGCTGAGCCTGCGGGTGCCGGGTCTGGAGGTGCTGAGCCTGACGGTGCGGAGCCTAAGGGTGCGGAGCCTGGGGGTGCTGAGCCTGGGGGTGCTGAGTCTGGGGGTGCTGAGTCTGGGGGTGCTGAGCCTGGGGGTGCTGAGCCTGGGGGTGCGGAGCCTGGGGGTGCTGAGCCTGGGGGTGCGGAGCCTGGGGGTGCTGGGTCTGCTCGTGTGGCCTCTCGCGGTGCTTCGTCGAGGCGGGAGCCACTCTCTCCGCAGGAGCTGCGCGAGTGGTTTGCCCGGCGCTGGAGCCGTGCTGCTGGAGCTGGAGGTACTACTGTTGCTGCTGGTCCCGGAGGTGCTCGTACTGGCGGTACTGGAGCTGCTGGGACTGGGGTGCTGCTGGGGCTGCTGGAGTTGGTCCTGCTGGAGGTACTGCTGGAGCTGGAGCTGCTGGGGGTGTTGGCGCTAGTGGTTCTACTGGCGCTGGTGCGTCTGAGGGTGCTGGAGTTGGCGCTGTTGGAGCTGGAGGTGCTACTGGCGCTGGTGCTGCCGCTGGGGGTACTGGTGCTGTCCCTGCTGGTTCTGGAGGTGCTGCGCGGCCGCGGCCGTACTTCGTTCCGCTCCTTGAGCAGGTTCTTGGTCTCCCGCCCTCTACTGGTCCTGCTCCTCACTTAGAGTGTCCACAGCCTGTTCAGTCGCAGTCACAGTTACAGCCCGCCTCCCCCTTACCTGCTCCTTCTCCCTACACTGGTCCTACTGGAGGTCTTGCTGAGCGTCGTGAGCCTGCGTCTCGTCCTGCGTCACCTGTTCGTGCTGCTCGCACTAGTCATCGTGCTCCACGTCCGCGTCCTCCTGCGGTCCCAGGCACTCACCAGATGGCACTGCGTCCTTCCACTGCTCCTCTGCGTGTCCCGTTGCCATCTCCTCCAGAGTCCTCTCTTCCTGTTCTTGCTGACCCGGAGTCTGACTCTCTTCGTGCTGCCAGTCCTACTGTCACGCGTCTCCTGGCTACTGTTGTCACTGACCCTTCCTTTGAGTCCACTGCTGCGTCGGCCCTAGTTGCTGAGCTTGTCGACTTTGCTGCTCGCTGTCGTCTAGACTACGCTGCTAGTCTTGTTGCTGAGTCTGAGTCTGTCTGTCCTCCGTCCGTCGGGGGTGAGTGTGCTCTTAGCACGGACGTCCTTGAGGACAGGCAGGAGGAGTTCCAGTGTTTTGCTGCTGCTTTGCCTCATCTCGTGTCCACGCTGATTGCCCCTGAGGGAGACCCGGATGCACCAGACATCCCGACTCTTCGATCGTACGCTGAGGCGATCGAGGGTCCCTACTCCTCACAGTGGCAGTCAGCCATGGACGCAGAGATGGCCTCCTGGAAGTCCACAGGCACCGGCGTCGACGAGGTTCCCCCACCTGGGGCGAACATCGTCAGTGGCATGTGGATTTTCAGGGTGAAGCGGCCGCCGGGTTCTCCGCCTGTCTTCAAGGCGCGTTACGTGGCTCGAGGTTTCAGTCAGCGGCAGGGAGTTGACTACTTTCAGACCTTCTCTCCCACCCCAAAGATGCAGAAGTCCGAGCTGCAGAAGAGACACACGTGCACAGACCTGGGTGAACTGCGCAGCTACCTTGGCTTGCAGATCACCCGGGACAGAGCACAGCGCACCATTACCCTGACTCAGTCACACATGGTGCAGCAGGTCCTTCAGCGCTTCGACTTCACGTACTCCTCGCCTCAGGCCACTCCTCTGTCTACTCGCCACTCGCTCTCAGCTCTGCCTTCAGATGAGTCCGTAGAGCCGGGTGGTCCGTACCCAGAGCTTGTTGGCTGCCTCATGTACCTGATGACCTGCACACGACCTGACCTTGCATACCCTCTTAGCATCTTGGCACGCTATGTTGCTCCGGGGAGACACCGACCAGAGCTCATGGCTGCAGCGAAGAGGGTGTTGCGCTACTTGTGCAGTACGTCGGGCATGGAGCTAGTGCTTGGAGGGCGACGTCGAGTGGTCCTCACAGGTCACGCAGACGCTTCTTGGGCTGACGACCAGGCTACGCAGCGGTCGTCACAGGGTTACACCTTCAGCCTTGGCTCCGGCTCTGTTTCGTGGCGGTCTACCCGCTCGTCTTCTGTTCTCGGCTCCAGCTGTGAGGCTGAGATCTACGCGGGGGCCATGGCTGCACGGGAGCTACGCTGGCTCACCTACCTGCTGACTGACCTAGGAGAGCCGCCTCGTTCTCCTCCAGTTCTGTATGTAGACAACAAGGCCATGCTGGCCTTGTGTCGGGAGCACAGACTGGAGCACAGAACGAAGCACATTGCTCTCCGCTACTTCCTTGCTCGTGAGCTGCAGCCGCGTGGTCAGCTGCGCCTTGCTTACGTGGCCTCTGAGGCCAACACTGCTGATCTCTTTACCAAGGCACTTCCGCCTGGTGATCATCAGCGCTTCTGTACTATGCTAGGTCTTGTGCCTACTTGGCCTCACTTGCTCACTTCTTGACCTTGCTTGTACTGTGATCTTTCTATACCTGCACTTGCCTGTTTACCTTTATATATGATCTTGCATGTGAACTGGCCTTGTGGCCTTGCTCTTGTGCTCGGATTGTGTGGTGACGTTGTGATCCACCCTGAGCTTGCTTTGCTTTGCTTGACTGGTCTTGTGACCTCTTGTTCTCCCCCACTTTGCCTATGGGGGTGTGTCAAACTTATATCATATCGCTTGTCTAGGCTACAGTGGGGTAGACACTATGGGGTACAGTTTCCTAGGGTTTCCTACTTGTACCCAACCTTGTGCTAGTTCATTCATTCCTCATTTCTTCACAGCAACAATCTTCTCTGCTGGCAGCATCTAATGATGCTGCTAGCGTCGTTTTGCTGCCAACAGCGCATGGATGCTTCCCGAACGCTGCTGGCAGCACGATGGCAGCGTGAGGACTGTCCTCTACGAGGAGATGCCTCGTAGAGGAGCGACTCGGCACCTTTGGGTGGGGCACTCTGGCTGGGGGGGGGGGTAGTCTGGCTCGTGCTTCATTTGGTGCTCAAGGATGTTGAATACTCGTCTCAACCTTGCTCTCGGCAAGCTTTCTAACCATGCGCAGCAAAGTACCCGTAGGCTCGTCCTCTCCTCGTCCTCACGTGCAGGTGAATAACTACGGGCGAATTAACTCGCCCGGCGATGACATCCGTGTAGCCATGGCGAAGAACGCGAGCAAGGCGGGACGTTCTACCGCCGCCTCCGGTGCGAGCTGTGACGGGGACGACGGCGACGAAGAACACGGCGATGACGCCGAGGAGGATGTCAGATTTATATGACATAGCTACTGTAGGCTATAGTGGGGTAGCACATATGGGGTACAATTTTCTAGGGTTTGCCTTTTGTACCCAACTTGCACTTAGTCATTTCATTCCTCGTTTCTTCTCATGGTATCGAGCAGGTTCCCTAGTGGGAACGATTCCTAGGGCCCACCACCACGAAAATTTTTTTCCTGCCCGGAGCGCGCTTCGCTCCGGCCCGAGTCGCACCCTGTGTGCTCTCCCTACCGTCGCGCCCTCGCTAGGCCCCTCACGGCCCCATCGCGTCGCCCTTCGCGGCCCTCTCACGGCTTCCTAGCGCCGCCCTCACGGCTTGTCGCGCCGCCCCTACGGCCCTTCGCGCCGCCCTTCCGGCCCGTCGCGCCCGTCGCGCCGCCCTTAACGGCCCCTCCCGCGGCCCCTCACGGCCCACCCCCCCCCCCCCCCCTACGGCCCGTCACCGCCCTCCGCGGCCCCGCCACCTGCCTTTGCGGCCCCGCCACCTACCTGTGCGGCCCCGCCACCTACCTCCGCGGCCCCGCCACCTACCTCTGCGGCCCCGCCACCTACCTGTGCGGCCCCGCCACCTACCTCCGCGGCCCCGCCGCCTACCTGTGCGGCCCCGCCACCTACCTGTGCGGCCCCGCCACCTACCTGTGCGGCCCCGCCACCTACCAGCGGCCCCGCCACCTACCTCCGCGGCCCCGCCACCTACCTCTGTGGCCCCGCCGCCTTCCTACCGCGGCCCCGCCACCTACATGCGGCCCCGCCACCTACTAGCGGCCCCGCCACCTACCTGCGGCCCCGCCACCTACCTCTCAGCGGCCCCGCCGCCTCCTCCCAGCGGCCCCGGACGCCGCCCTCTCAGCGGCCCCGCCGAGCCGCCCAGCAGCCGAGCTGCCCAGCAGCCGAGCCGCCGAGCCGCCCAGCAGCCGAGCCGCCCAGCCGCCGAGCCGCCCAGCAGCCGAGCCGCCCAGCAGCCGAGCCGCCGAGCCGCCCAGCAGCCGAGCCGCCGAGCCGCCCAGCAGCCGAGCCGCCGAGCCGCCCAGCAGCCGAGCCGCCGAGCCGCCCTACAGCCGAGCCACCCGAACCGCCCTGTCCGGTAAGAGCAGCGCCCCTTTCCCAGCACTGCCCTCACCCTACTGTTTGCGCTGCTAGTCTACGCTGAGGGTCGGGCCATTGACTTTGAAGTCTGGATCGATGACCTGCGGCTTTTCTTACAGTGCGACAGGGCAGATGGCCTCTCCCTCTTTGACCTCACTTCTGGTGCCTCTACTGCCCCCGCTGCTGATGCTGACGCCACTGTTCGCTCCCAGTGGGCCACGCGCGATGCTGCTGCACGTCTTGCTGTGCGTCGCCACCTGCCTACCTCTGAGCGTGCGCACTTTAGCCAGTACAAGAGTGCTCAGACCTTGTACGACGCTGTAGTTGCGCGCTACTCCTCCCCTGCTACTGCAGCACTGAGCCGCCTCATGCTACCGTACCTCTTCCCTGACCCTGCTGCCTTTCCCACAGTCGCTGACCTCATTACGCACCTTCGCACTAGTGACACTCGCTACCGCGCTGCGCTTCCTGCTGAGTTCTGCGCCAAGAACCCCCCCCCCATGTACATCACCCTCTACTACATAGTCACCCGGCTCCCTGACTCCCTTCGCGCAGTCAGGGACCACTTCCTCTCAGTTTGCCCCACCACTCTCACCGTTGACCTCCTCGAGAAGTCCCTCCTAGCAGCAGAGAAGAGCATAGTCGCTGTAGGAGCCTCTCGTGGTGACCCTCGCACCCCCGTCTTTGAGGGGTGTTCCCCCTCCCCCCTTTTGCCCTCTGTTGCCTCTGCTGCTGCGGCCGACCTCGTTGGGCTTGAGTCGGTCGGTGCGGCGTCTACCCCTAGCGGGAGACGTCGCCCTGGCAAGGGCAAAGGGGGCAGGGGCACTGGAGGAGCTAGCGGGGGCGGTGGAGGCGGAGGTGGAGGCGGTGGAGGGGGTGGGGGTGGCGGTGGGGGTGGTGGCGGGGGTGGCGGTGTCGGGGGCGGCAGTGGAGGCGGAGGCGGCGGCGGCGGTGGCGGTGGGAGCGGAGGTGGCGGCGGTGGAGGAGGAGGCGGCGGAGGAGGTGGAGCTGGTCGGGGTGGCGCTGCGCAGAGGGTTGGCTCCGGTGGTGGCCAGCGCCAGCAGCAGCAGCAGCAGCAGCAGCGCACTCGTGACATCCCCTCCCCTCAGCAGCTCCGTGAGTGGTACTCTGCACGCCAGAGGGGTGGGGGTACTGGTCCGTGCACCTACGTCCTCCGCACCGGCGACCGCGCGGGTGAGCAGTGCGGGGGTGCGCACTCCACCCAGCGCTGCTTTGGCCGCCTGACGGACGCTTGGCGTCACCAGTTCCCTGAGGCCACTGAGATCCCCCGCTGGGGTGAGCTGTCTAGGGCGGGTGTAGCTGTCTTTGACCTTGACTTTGATGCTATTCTTGCTGCCATGTATACTGTGACTATTAGTGATGAGGGTGACTGTTACCGGTGATTGCTGCCATGCATTGAGACTGCTGCTCTAGGTACTGGTGAGGCTGCTGCTCTAGGTGCTAGCGAGGCTGCTGCTCTAGGTGCGTCTGCTCCCTCAGGTACCGGTGAGTCTGCTCTCTCAGGTTCTGCGTCGGCTTCGGCCTCCCACACCTTCACCCTTGACTCGGGGGCTTCTCGCTCCTTCTTTCGAGACCGCACCACACTCACGCCGCTTGGCCGGCCAGTTGCAGTCTCTCTGGCAGACCCCTCTGGGGGTCCTGTCCTTGCTCACTTCTCCACTGTCCTCCCGTGTCCGGCGGCCCCCTCTGGCACCCTGTCTGGTCTTTACCTTCCCTCGTTCTCTACGAACTTGGTGAGTGGTGCTGACCTACAGGATGCGGGGGTTCACCAGTTCACTCCTGCGAGTCAGCGGGTGACCCACTGCACGGACGCTCGGACAGGCCGACACCTGGCCACGTTTACACGTCGACCGGGGTCGAGCCTGTACACACTGACCACTGCGTCTCCTCCAGTCACTGCGTCTGGTCAGGTAGCTGCGTCGGGTCAGGTGTTTGCTGCAGCGTCCAGGTCTGGTCCTGAGTCTGCCCCCTGTTCGTGTCGCCTCCTGTCTCACGAGACTCTCCTCTGGCACCACCGCCTTGGTCACCCCTCCCTGCTTCGTCTCCGAGGCATGGCCTCCCGTGTCCTTGTCTCTGGTCTTCCCCAGTCCCTCCCTCCCCTTCCTCCGGGGCCTGGCCCTACCTGCGTCCCCTGTGTCGAGGGGCGGCAGCGGGCTGCCCCTCACTCCTCCCAGTTTCCTCCGACAGAGGCCTCGCTGCAGACGCTTCACATGGACGTGTGGGGCCCGGCCCGCGTCCGTGGACAGGGTCACGAGCGCTACTTCCTGCTGGTGGTTGACGACTACTCGCGTTACACCACTGTCTTCCCCTTGCGCAGCAAGGGTGATGTCACTCAGGTGTTGATCGACTGGATCCGCGCAGCTCGTCTCCAGCTCAGGCAGAGCTTCGGCTCGGACTTTCCTGTTCAGCGTCTGCACTCTGACAGAGGTGGAGAGTTCTCCTCTGGCCTTCTGCGAGCCTACTGTCGTGCACGAGGTATCCGCCAGACCTTCACGCTTCCGGACTCTCCACAGCAAAATGGGATTGCTGAGCGCCGCATTGGCATGGTCATGGACGTCGCCCGTACGTCCATGATGCATGCGGCTGCCCCCCATTTTCTGTGGCCGTTTGCGGTTCGATACGCGGCGCATCAGATCAACCTTCACCCCAGGGTCTCCATGCCGGAGACATCTCCAGCCTTGCTGTGGACGGGGAAGGTTGGCGATGCGTCTGCGTTCCGTGTCTGGGGATCTCGGGCGTTTGTCCGCGACTTGTCTGCGAACAAGCTGTCCCCTCGTGCTGCTCCTTGCGTCTTCCTTGGCTTCCCCCCTGACGCGCCAGGGTGGCAGTTCTACCACCCCACCTCTCGCCGTGTTCTGTCCTCCCAGGACGTCACGTTTGACGAGTCGGTCCCCTACTACCGCCTCTTCCCCTACCGCACTCCGTCCCTCCCCCCGCCACCGCTCTTCCTTGTACCAGGTCCCCCCCCGGTAGACCCCCTCCCCCCTCAGGGTCCTGCCCCTTCAGGTGTGTCCCAGGTAGACGCAGTCGAGCCTGTCGAGGTTACTGGTGACTCTGGTGCTGCTGAGGGTGCTAAGCCTGGGGATGCTGACTCTGGGGGTGCTGAGCGTGTGGGTGCTACGCCTGGGGGTGCTGAGCCTGAGGGTGCTACTACTGGGGGTCCTGAGCCTGGGGGTGCTGAGCTTGGGGGTGCTACGCCTGGGGGTGCTGAGCCTGGGGGTGCCACGCCTGGAGGTGCTGAGCTTGGGGGTGCGGAGCCTGAGGGAGCTGGGCCTGCTCGTGTGGCGTCTGGCGGTGCTGAGCCTGGAGGTTCTCCGGGTGCTTCGTCTCGGCGGGAGCCACTCTCTCCACAGGAGCTGCGCGAGTGGTTTGCCCGGCGCTGGAGGCGTGCTGCTGGAGCTGGAGGTTCTTCGGCTGCTGAGGGTGCTGGTGCCGCGGGTCCCGGAGGTGCTCGTACTGGGAGTACTGGAGCTGCTAGGCCTGCGGGTACGACTGGAGCTGGAGCTGCTGAGGGTGTTGGCGCTGAGGCTACTGCTGTCGGTCCTGGAGGCGGTCCTGCTGGGGGTGCTACTGGTGCTGCTGGAGGTACTGGAGCTGGAGGTGCTGCTGGCGCTGGTGCTGCCGCTGGGGGTACTGGTGCTGTCCCTGCTGTGTCTGGAGTCGCCGCGCGGCCTAGGCCGTACTTCGTTCCGCTCCTTCAGCAGGTTCTTGGTCTCCCGCCTTCTACTGGTCCTCCTCCTCCCTTAGAGTGTCCACAGCCTGTCCCGTCACAGTTACAGTTACAGCCGGCCTCCCCACTGCCCGCTCCTTCTCCCTACACTGGTCCTATTGGAGGTCTTGCTGAGCGTCGTGAGCCTGCGTCTCGCCCTGCGTCGCCTGTCCGTGCTGTTCGCACTTGTGGTCGTGGTTCGCGTCAGCGTCCTCCTCCTGTCCCTGGCACGCACCGGATGTCTCTGCGTCCGTCCACTGCTCCTCTGCGTGCCCCTTTACCTTCTCCTCCTGAGTCCTCTCTTCCTGCTCTTCCTGACCCGGAGTCGGACTCTCTTCGTGCTGCCAGTCCTACTGTCACGCGTCTCCTTGCTACTGTTGTCACTGACCCTTCCTTTGAGTCCACTGCTGCGTCTGCCCTAGTTACAGAGCTCGTCGACTTTGCTGCTCGCTGTCGCCTCGACTACGCTGCTAGTCTTGTTGCTGAGTCTGAGTCTGTCTGTCCTCCGTCCGTCGGGGGTGAGTGTGCCCTTGGCACGGACGTCCTTGAGGACAGGCAGGAGGAGTTCCAGTGTTTGGCTGCTGCTTCACCTCATCTCGTGTCCGTACTGCTTACCCCTGAGGGAGACCCGGATGCACTTGACATCCCGACTCCGCGCTCTTACGCGGAGGCGATAGAGGGTCCCTACTCCTCTCAGTGGCAGGCAGCTATGGACACTGAGATGGCTTCCTGGAAGTCCACAGGCACCTACGTTGACGAGGTTCCCCCGCCTGGGGCGAACATCGTCAGTGGCATGTGGATTTTCAGGGTGAAGCGGCCGCCGGGTTCTCCGCCTGTCTTCAAGGCGCGTTACGTGGCTCGTGGCTTCAGTCAGCGGCAGGGAGTTGACTACTTTCAGACCTTCTCTCCCACCCCGAAGATGACCACTCTTCGGGTACTGCTGCACATAGCTGCTCACCGCGACTACGAGCTGCACTCTCTTGACTTCAGCACTGCTTTCTTGCAGGGCAGCCTGCACGAGGAGATCTGGCTGCGTCGCCCACCTCGCTTCACTGGGTCTTTTCCTCCTGGCACCCAGTGGAGCCTCCGGCGGCCAGTCTACGGTCTCCGCCAGGCACCGCGTGAGTGGCACGACACACTGAGGACTACACTTGCGGCTCTTGGGTTTGCTCCCTCTACTGCCGACCGTCGCTGTTTCTGCGCACCGACACTTCTTTGTCGCCGTTCTACATCCTCGTGTACGTCGACGACTTGGTCTTCGCCACACCTGACACTGCTGGACTCGCCCACGTGAAGTCCGAGCTGCAGAAGAGACACACGTGCACAGACCTGGGTGAACTGCGCAGCTACCTTGGCTTGCAGATCACCCGGGACAGAGCACGCCGCACCATTACCCTGACTCAGTCACACATGGTGCAGCAGGTCCTTCAGCGCTTCGGCTTCACGTACTCCTCGCCTCAGGCCACTCCTCTGCCTACTCGCCACTCACTCTCAGCTCTGCCTTCGGATGAGTCCGTAGAGTCGAGTGGCCCGTACCCAGAGCTTGTTGGCTGCCTCATGTACCTGATGACCTGCACACGACCTGACCTTGCATACCCTCTTAGCATTCTTGCACGCTATGTTGCTCCTGGGAGACACAGACCGGAGCACATGGCTGCAGCGAAGAGGGTGTTGCGCTACTTGTGCAGTACGTCGGGCATGGGGCTTGTGCTTGGAGGGCAGAGTCCAGTGGTCCTCACTGGGCACGCAGACGCCTCTTGGGCTGACGACCAGGCTACGCAGCGGTCGTCACAGGGTTACACCTTCAGCCTTGGTTCCGGCTCTGTTTCGTGGCGGGCTACCCGCTCGTCTTCTGTTCTCGGCTCCAGTTGTGAGGCTGAGATCTACGCCGGGGCCATGGCTGCACAGGAGCTTCGCTGGCTCACCTACCTGCTGACTGACCTCGGAGAGCCGCCTCGTTCTCCTCCAGTGCTGTACGTAGACAACAAGGCCATGCTGGCCTTGTGTCGAGAGCAGAGACTGGAGCACAGAACGAAGCACATTGCTCTCCGCTACTTCCTTACTCGTGAGCTACAGCAGCGTGGTCAGCTGCGGCTTGCGTACGTGGCCTCTCAGGCCAACACTGCTGATATCTTCACCAAGGCACTTGCGCCTTGTGATCATCAGCGCTTCTGTACTCAGCTGGGCCTTGTGCCTACCTTGCCTCACTTGCTCACCCCTTGACCTTGTTTGTACTGTTGCATATATATATACACCTGCTCTTGCTTGTCTAGCCTTATATATATATGTAATCCTGCATGTGAACTGGCCTTGTGGCCTTGAACTTGTGCTCGGAATGTGTGGTGACTTTGTGATCCACCCTGAGCTTGCTTTGTTTTGCTTGACTGGTCTTGTGACCCCTTGTTCTCCCCCACTCTGCCTATGGGGGTGTGTCAGATTTATATGACATAGCTACTGTAGGCTATAGTGGGGTAGCACATATGGGGTACAATTTTCTAGGGTTTGCCTTTTGTACCCAACTTGCACTTAGTCATTTCATTCCTCGTTTCTTCTCAGAGGATTGGCCGGAGAACGGCCACGATGACAGCGCTTCGGGCGACGAATTAGCTCCTGCCGACATCAAGGAGGACGAATGGTGGAATCGGCCGGTCGGGAGCGACGAGGAAGTGGAAGAGTGGCGGGCTGGTGATTCGGACAACGATGGAGGCGCCGATGCTGATGGTGACAACGCGGAGGCAGCGGCGCATGCACTGGGAGTGACGGTGGATGCGTATTTGGAGGCTGACGACGAGGCGGAAGTGGATGCCGAGACAGTTGCGCCTGCGGAGGTGGCCGCCATTGCGGATGCGGATGCTGTGGCGGAGGTGGACAAGGATGCTGCGGATGCCGTCTTATTTGACGGTGAAGGCTCCGACGACGACCCGTGGAGCTTCAAGGACGACGACGACGTTTCGCTACTGAAGCGGAGGCTGCGCCATCGCCTACAGTCCAAGCCGAAGCGTGCCCGCGTGGTGCTCTCTGACGACGACAGTCTGGGGGAGGAGCGTCGCCCGATACTCACCGCTGCAGAGAAGGGTAAAGCCAAGATCATGGAAGCCCCTGCTAAGGCCACTGTTCGTCGCCGCACAAGCAATAAGAAGCGGAAAACTGACGGCGATCCTGGATCCAGCAAGGGTGCTGCTAAGAAGAAGGCGAAGAAGACGCCAAATCCGAACGACATCGTTGTTAACTAGACTCTTGGCAGCGACAACGAATACGCGGAAGCGGCGGGCCCGATTCCTTCTTTCCCTGAGAAGCCTACGCCAAAAGACCCCACCCTCAATAATCCCAACACCCGCCCACCTTCCCCTCGCAGTAAGGACACTACGAAAAAGCGACGCGGATGGACCGTGCGCGAGAAGCTAAAGTGGGCGCGCCGCTATCAGGAGCTCGGCTCCTTGAAGAAGACGAGCTTGGAATCAACCGCATCCATCGCCTGCATCAGACGCTGGGGTGCGGAGGCGGCTGCGGGCTTCTACAAGGGAGCTGCGAATTGCCGCAAGCGGATGCACGGGGGGGGTCGCCACGCACACTACTCCGACATGGAGGCGGCGCTGTACCGCTACATCTGCCTTCAGCGCGCTAACGGGGTGGCCATCTCGGTGAAAGACACCCAGAAGTGGAGCCGCGAGTGGATGAAGAAACACCACCCCGGAAGGAACTGGAACGCGAGCTCTCACTGGAGCCAGCGTTTCCGTAACTGCTGGAACCTGGTCATGTGGGTGAAGACCAAGGTCGGCCAACGTTTATCGGCAGGTGAGCGGTGACGGAATTCGTTTTGCGCGCGATGCTTGAATGCAAGTGCCTCGCCTAGTTTCCAACCATCCCTTGCTTCCGTGCCGTTTGTTCCCCTTGCAGAGTGCGCTAAGGATTGCGAGTCCTTCTGTAAGTTCGTGCGCATCAATAGGGCGCGGCACAACATCGACCTAGCCCGCATCATCAACGCGGACCGGACTCCACTATTCGTGGAGATGCCGGCCGAGAGGACGATCGAGCACCGTGGCGCCCGCTCGGTCCCAATCCGCACTGCAGGCTACCAGAAGACGCGCTTGACGGTGATGCTCGCGTGCACTGCATCCGGGGAGAAGCTGCGGCCGTGGGTGTGGTTCAAGATGAAGAACGTGCCCAACTGTGAGATTTCGGAAGGTAAGCTTTAGGAATTCAAAAGCCAATTGCTTGTTTATCGTGCCCCACTCTGTTGATGCCCGTCTATCCCCTGTGTGTCTGGCAGGAATCGTGGTGCAAGCACAGGACAACGGATGGATGGACGAGAGCGCTGTGCAGACCTGGCTGTCTAAGGAGGTGCTACCCCATCTGAACCCCCAGCGCGGCTAGAACGCGAGGCGTGCGATGCTTGTGTTGGACTCCTACCGTAGCCACATCACCCAGACCATGCTTCAGTCATACCGCACGCACAGGATCACCCCTGTAGTTATCCCAGCGGGTTGTACGAGCCAGATTCAACCCCTGGACGTCTCCATCAACTGGTGCTTCAAGGCTGGCGTGTGAGCGCGCTACACCAGGTGGTTCATGCGTGAAGGGATTTACCTCAAGACGAAGAAGGGTGAGTTGTACATTCATTCTATATTTGGTGCTGTTTCCTGTCTATGTCTTTAACATGCTCTGTTTCCTGTCCATGTCTCTGTCCCACCCGCAGGGAACCTGCGGAGGCCTCCGCACCCCGTGGTGCTGCAGTGGATCGCAGATCATCATCGACGCGTTCCGCCACTATGGGATTTCAAGTAAGCTGGACGGAACGGAGAACCACCTGGTGATGTCTCACCTGCGCGCCATGAGCACCACCGATGTCACCGAGGACATGACCCTCGATGGGACCACGGGCGACAACACGCGCCTGCTCAGTCAGGCTCCAGAGGAGGAGATGCAGGCGGAGGGCGTGAGGGAGGTGGCCGTGGCAACCGGCCTGGAGGTGGAGACCCCCGACTACCACGGAGCGGCGTCCGAGGCTAACCGCATGATCGAGCCTAAGGAGACGGCTAGGCATGCCCGGCGAGTGCCAGACCCGGGTGTAGAGCCTGTTGTTAGTGCAGGTGAGGAGGCGGTGACTGAGGGGGGTAAGGTAGAAGTAGAGATTTATGAATGTATGCATGTACCCCCTTAAAGTAAGCAAGGCTCGTTTAGAAGACACCCCCTGTTTACAAGAGAACCCCTAAACCCCAGTTCTGATTGTAAGACATTTATGTCTTATCTCGTACACACAAATAGGTGGCATATAAAAAGGCTAGCCTGTTTATAAGAGACACCCGTATAATAGACAACCCCTGTCTACTATTCAACACGGTCGTATATCTGGGCGATGACGGTATAAGTACCCAGTTAACTATTGCAGCCACATGCTGAGGACCTAGACATAACAAAAGCGTCTCAAGCATTTCGTTGGATATTCTGCTATAACTATTCTCTACTTCTATGGCGGTGTTCACCTGCACACAAAAATTTGAAAGAAATCTGACGGCATCGGAATGGCAACGGATCAGGAACCGGGGGCGGAACCCGCCAAAGAGGTTTGGGCGGGATGCCACGTCGCGAAATTTCGGGTCGTAAAATGGGAAATATGGCAACGGGATTAGGAACCCCCATCCACACCTTCCCCTCGACTGGCACGATTTTTTTCGCGTGGCTGACCATTGCCTGACTGGGGGCCCAAAACTACTGGACTATAGTAAAAATCGAAAAGAAAAAACGAGCCAGCTCTAAGGTGAGCAGCTCGAGGTGTATTCGAGAGGGGAAAATTTGGTGTAAACGAACCCCATTTGTCTATCATTTGGCTCTGGTTCTGGTTACCCTCTTGTTACGATATGAAACTTTATGAGAATGCATTCCTGTATGCTGCAGGAGCCGACTCTACCGAGTACGAAGCGGAGGAGTCAGAAGAATCGAGGCGACGCTGGTAACCGTCTGACCAAGACCGATGCAGGTAGAAACATTTGAACTGAAAAGAGCGGGAACAAGTTTGAAACGGGTTCCCGCGCCACACGGTTTGAACTTCGCTGTAATAAGGGAATGTACCTCTTAGAGTACATGGCTAGTCTAGGTCGTTTCGTATTCCTTTGTATTTCCTATATAAACTCGATGTACGCATGCTATTATCAATCTCAGTCATTTACATTCACTCTAAGGGTTTGTTCCTACGGCCTCATATCAGGAAACCTCGTACCGTATGTGAAGATAAGCAGTAGAAGAAGGCGCCATAGCTAGGAAAGCCCTAGCTAGGCAAGAAACAGTTTAGGCAAAGAGGGGGTTCACTAGCAGGAATGAGGATACAAATAGCAAACCCTAGAAGGGTTGTACTCGCTATAGAGCACCCCACTACAGGCTAGAGCATAATATTCTGACACACCCCCATAGCCAACGTGGGGTGTAATCAGCAGAGCAAGCAAAGCAGAACAAGCTCAGGGTGGATCACAATGTCACCACACATTCTGAGCACAAGTACAAGAAGCACTAGTTTAAAGTTCACAAATATGAGCAAAGCTAGAGGCTATCGCAGAGGGCAAGTGAGGAGGAGGAGGCGAGACTGTAAGAGGAGAGGAGATAGGAGGCGACGACTGAAGCTGCAGACACACGGGCAACAGGAGGCACACTGGCACAGCGGCTACCGGAACAGCGCTCCGGACTACTGGAGTAACTGGCCCCGCGGCTAAAAGTAGCGGCAGACGAGCAACGGACCCACGGGCGACTGGCACAGGTGGCTGCGACTGGGCTACCGGAGCAACTCCCCGGACTACAGGTGCTGCTGGCGACACGACGGCAACCTTCGTTCAACCTCCCCAAACAGTCCCACCCCCCCTGACACACACCCCCTGCTTCACCCCTAGCTCCACTCCCCCTTCACCCCCCTTAGTACCACTCCGACGGCTCCAACAGGTCCACCCCCCTCAGCGGCAGCTGCAGCACTGGGAGACGGAGGAGGAGGAGGAGCAGGGGACGGCACACAGAAGCTGCACCCCCATGCCCCCCACCCCCAAACCCTAATTCAGGAGAACGGGCAGTAGCAGGGGTGGGGCGCCATCAGAAGCACGGGGGACAGCGGGCAGCGCAGGGGCAGCGAAGAACGGGCCGCCCACGGGCCTGGCACAGCCGCCCGAACCGCGCGCAGGCGGCCCGAGCCGCGCGCGGGCCTGGCGCAGCCCGTACGGGCCGCGCGCGGGCCTGGCGCAGCCCGTACGGGCCGCGCGCAGGCTGTACGGGCCGCGCACAGGCCACGACGGGTGACGGGGGGCGACGCGCGGGTCCCCGTCGCCCGTCGCAGCGCCTCCCGGGAGCGACGCGCTGCGTGACGGGGCAGAAACCCGCCGCGCGCCTCGGGGCGCACGGCGGGCAGAGAACCGCCGCGCGCCTCGGGGCGCACGGCGGGCAGAAAACCGCCGCGCGCCTCGGGGCGCACGGCGGGCAGAAAACCGCCGCACGCTCCGAGCGCGTGGCGGGATGAAGAATCCGTTGCACGCCACGGGGCGTGCAACACAGAGAGTAGCAGTAGCAGCGGAAGCAGTGAGGTGGGGCCCACAGGCCAGGAGCATATCGCTCTAATACCATGTGAAGATAAGCAGTAGAAGAAGGCGCCATAGCTAGGAAAGCCCTAGCTAGGCAAGAAACAGTTTAGGCAAAGAGGGGGTTCACTAGCAGGAATGAGGATACAAATAGCAAACCCTAGAAGGGTTGTACTCGCTATAGAGCACCCCACTACAGGCTAGAGCATAACATTCTGACACCGTATTCTCCCGGACAAAAGACCCCCCCATGATAGAGCACCCCCGGGTAGCTTGTGCGGGGTGGGTGCTATGGGCGACCTCGATTTCACTATA
Source organism: Closterium sp. Naga37s-1 (assembly GCA_947471745.1). Taxonomy (NCBI): domain Eukaryota; kingdom Viridiplantae; phylum Streptophyta; class Zygnematophyceae; order Desmidiales; family Closteriaceae; genus Closterium; species Closterium sp. Naga37s-1. The sequence continues at coordinate 4,910,101 of CANJKZ010000789.1, read as the reverse complement.
CCCCCCTTTTTGGATGATTTTTTATAGCACCCCCCTTTTCTTACAGATTCTATATTATAGCTGTTATCGAGTAGGTGCAAATACGGAAGTATATCGCGAAAATCCCTCGCTCAATGAAATTTCTCGGTTCTTTCACATCAAATCTGCCGAGATTCCCCCCCGCCCACTAGTTCGCTGTCGCCACGTGCTGGCGAATCTTCCGCTACATGTGGCCAGGGGGGTGCCAAATGACATTTTCGAGGGGTTGATGACGTTCGCGTCGAAACTGGCATTCGCGCCTTAACATGTGATGTTAAAAAGCCCATGGAAACACTCAGCTTCTCTAATAAAAAAAAAACTAACACTAAAATATACCATCTATATGCACCCGGGTATCACCCCCTTTTTTCCCCTGTATTTTTAGATCTACCCTAGGGTGTTATGTCCGGGAGAATACGGTATCAAGAATGCTGTTTTTGCCTGGTAAAACTAGCGAGAGGTTTTGGGTTTAGGGGAATTTCTAGTGTGAGCCTGATACGAGTTTGTCTTGATACGAGGATAGGAACACGCTCTAACCTGAGGTCAACACTTCCGCTGCAACACTACCATGCGATCAACCCCGCGCGATCCTTCGCCAAGTTGCGGAGATTAACTCTACAACGGTGGGAGCTAGACTATGGGGTTGGCACAAGTTGTAAGAGTGATCGTAGCTCTGTCTGTGTTCTCTAGGACTTGTGTTTTCACAGGGCAAAACAGCAAGGGTCTCACTAAGGAAAAGTCGAGAATACAGAGTTCAGAATGATCAAGCAAATGGCAAAGATGGACTACATCACATGCAAGGTTTGCCAGTGCTCAGGCAGGTCGACTGCCAGCGTGACAGAGTTGTCGACCTGCCAACGCAGCATCTCCACGGTCCGCCAACACAGCTTGTGTGCGACTTGCCAACGCTGCAGAATGGCGGCCTGCCAACGCTGCATTCGCGCGGCTTGCCAACATTGCATCCGCAGGTGACTGTAAGCGCATGTGCAAGCACCTACTTCGCAGGTGCTTGTAGACAGTTATGCACGACGTGCACTGTCAAGTACATTGCGCAGGTTGTCAGCCACATGCTGACAGTTGCACATGATGAGCCACGTCGACCATGTGCTGCCACGTTGGTCGACTTCGCCACAACAGTCTCGACGACGTTCGCACACCTTCGCACACTCGTCGAGCAGGTAACTTGGTCAACCAGATGAAGTCCCTGACATCTCTGCAGGATGATGACCTTCGTCATCACCGGTTGACGACCTTCGTCATCGCGGGTTGACGACCTTCGTCGTCGCTGCTCGACGACCTTCGTCGAGCACCTTCGTTGAGCACCTCGGTTGACATTTCAAAATGTCAGTTCCTGATTGGTCGAAATTAGGGCACATTCGAATTTCTGGCCAAAATTCGCCTGTGCAGTCTCAAGGTTGAGCAGGGTCAGACGCGACCCTGCGCAGACGAACACCCGCGAACTTCTGCACGAGCTGCGCAACTTGTACATGCGCACGGGAAGGCTGAGTTGCACTTGCGGATGCTTCGATTACTCTTGCACGGATTCCCTAATACACCTCGTGTACAGGCAACCCTCGAACACCTGTAGAAGGTCGGCTGCACCTCCCGCACACCCGACCACGAAGTCAGTTTTGCCCATGCGAGGGCGGGGCCAACTTCCTTCAACATAAGTCTCACTTAGGATTGTAACACCTCTGATCTCCAATCACATCGCCATCCCATCACAATTCACCGCGAAAGGGTATGGCATGAGGCGGGATGTTTGCCCGGGGACAAAATTGCTTCCCCATTTCCGGATGTCATGAAGCCGTCCGAAATGGAGGATTTGAGGCGTTCGCCATGCCCTCAGGATTCCATTTGGTTCGGACGGCATCCTAGGCTCGGCAGGATTTTTACGGGCTGACCATGCTGACGGACCTTAACGAACCCTAACCGACGGGATCAGGAAGGCGTGCCTGACCTTCCTGATCCCGTCGTTTTTGCTTTCAAAAGTGCAGGCGAACACCGCCTATATAAAGTTTTGTGTCTATGATGTATGTAACTGGTGCAGTGTTCTTATGCGAAACAAACTTGTGGCCTTCTTTTAAGCCCGTTCGGTGTGTGACGTTGACGCACAGACGCACACGCGGCCTGGAAATCTCGTCATTTTTGCAATTCCCGACCAAGCCAGTCTCACGGGGCTGGTGCGATTTGGAAATTCGGTGGTCGCCACCTCGAAAGTTTTTGTACTTCAAGAATCACGGAAACCTTGCAATGAACCACGCAGTTCAATGGTCACTTGCAAAATCGTCGTGGTCAAGCTTGCTGCCCCAAGCATTCGCATCTGCCCGCAATTGACCGCATCGCAAAATTGTTCTCCCCTCTAGTCGCATTGCCCGTTCGGGACAGGCCACCAAGGGTGGATTTTCCTAGTCCGCCCCCTCGTTGTGCCCGTCGTCGTCGCACACTCTCGCGCTCCATGCATCGCATCGCTTCGTCGTCCTGTCCGCTCATTCTCCTCGTCCCATTTCTTCGCACGTTACCCTCCCTCGTTTCGCTCATCCGGTTCCAATCGCCTTGTCCATCGTTCGTCGTCAAACCTGACCCCTCTCGTCGCTTGCCTTCCCGTACCTCGAAATCGTCATCGCTAGACGTAACGTTTTCGAGACACTGGGTGGCCAGCCGTGAGATCCACCAATCCACCACCACCACCAATTTCTTGGAGGAGGAGCTGAAGGTCAAGGAGTCCCAGCTGGCGGCATACCTCGCCTCGGAACAGGAGAGGGTCACGCTCATGGCCGGGGTCAAGGAGCTGCGTGAAGGGGAGTTGCCTGGCAAGCTCATGTCTGCAAAGGTCAAAACACGGAAGGAGAGGACAATGATTACATCGCTGCGATGGAAGGGGACTGTGCGGAATGACTCGTGCGGGATACTAGAAGCTGCCTCCGAGTTCTACGCGGAGCTGTTCTCGGAACCTACCCCGACTGCGGACAGCACGTTTTGGCCGGTCGCTCCTGGCAAGAAGCTGGGTGAGGCGCAATCGCAGCTGTTGGTAGCGGACTGGTCTGAAGCGGAGGTGAAGGAGGCCCTTGACGGCATGGCGAAGGGCAAGTCTCCCGGCGCTGACGGAATCCCGAAGGAGTTTTTCAGCCAACACTGGGACTCGCTAGGGGGTGATTTGCTCGGATTCGCGAAGCAGTTTGAGGAAACGGCCGTTCTTCCTCCTGCTGCCTTGGAGGCTGTCACTGTCCTGCTACACAAGAAGGGCGCGAAGGATCAAGTGCAAAACTACCGGCCGATCACGCTGCTCAATAGCACGTACAAGTTAGTAGCGCGGGTGCTGGCGAACAGGATGCGGAAAGTGTTGCATACGGTCATTTCGGAGGAACAGTTTGGGTTCTTACCAGGGAGAAGGCTGGCTGACGGGGTTTCGCTGGTTGCGGACATCGTTGACGCGGCGAAGTGCAAAGACTCGGATTGGTACTTGCTTCTGGTGGACTTCCAGAAGGCTTTCGACTCGGTCTCTCGGGAATACCTTTTCGGCACGATGGCGAGGATGGGTTTCCCGCGGAAGTTCGTACAGTGGTGCGAAGGGCTCCATGCTGGATCGACAACGAGGCTGTTGCTGAATGGTTGGCTGGGAGAACCGGTGGCGGTCAGGAAGGGCGTACGGCAGGGCTGCCCGCTGGCACCCTATCTCTTCCTTTGCGCGGTGGAGCCCCTCTGCCAGGAAGCAATAAGGAGGAAACTGGGAATCAGTAATCCGTACGGGGATCGGCTTGTGTACCTGGGGTACGCCGACGACACCACGTTGGTGCTCAAAGGGAAGAGGCAGATTGGCCGGGCGGTGAAGCTGCTGAATGAGTTCGGTGAGAAGTCAGGTCTTCGGGTAAACAACGACAATTCTGCACTCCTGCCCCTGGGAAAGAACCTGCGCAAGAAACCAGACAAGGCGTCAGCTTTCAAATGGGTACGGTCGAACGAAGCGGAAAGAGTCCTGGGGGTGTGGATCTCACCCTTGGGGGATGCATCGGTGACCTGGGAAATCACCCTGTCACGTGCAACGGCGGAGCTGGTGAAATGGCAAATACATTACCTGACGACATCTGGAAGAGTCGCGGTGGTCAACGGGTACATCAACCCAATCCTCGCTTTCCAGGCGCAGGTCTACCCTCCTCCTTCTGAAATCTGGGCGAAGCTGGTGAAGCTGCTTCACAATTTCGTCACGGGTAACCACTCGACGGCAAGGAAGCACTTCGCGCTCTGGAGTCAGGAGCTGCTGTTTAAAGCAAGAGGGGAAGGCGGGCTAGGCGTCCGGGATCCCTGTGCGGAGCTGGGGGGTCTGGCGGCCAGGAGGATCGCGTTGCTGGCGTCGCAACCACTGGGACTGCGTGCTGATCTGGCGCTCGCGGCTTTGGATGTTCCTGACCTACAGGTTTTCTGGGCCCACGCGGGGTTGATAAAGCAGTGGGAAGGAAGATGTGAGAGGTGGAAGCGGACATGCGAGCTATTCCTGGAGTCCAGCTTCCCTTCATGCATCAGCGTATCGTCCGTATGGGAGGTGGAGCAGGAGATGTTGCTATTTAACCGCCGGCTGCTTTTGAACGGGAAGACACCCGCGGGACGGCAGAAGGCGGCTAAGTCGTTGAAGCGCTCGGTGATGGGTGACTTAATCAAGGTTGCTGTGGACGGATCGAGAACTCTGAAAACTCCCCAGGAGCTCGAGCGGGCTTTCGGAGGATCGGAAGGAGCGAAGCTGGCGAAGAGGGTATACGATGCTGCTCCGGATGAATGGAAGCAGTTGCTCATGGCGCCTGTCACAGCGCGCACGGTGCTAACGGCTTCTAAGTTCGTACTAAAGGCGGGGACGAGCTACGGGGTCTGGAGGATTGAGAGTGTGGAAGGCGAAACCCTAGTTTGCCGTGCCATCAAGTGTTTCAGGGGGGCCTTGGAGGAGGCTGAGGAGAGGTTGCGCAATTTTCTGCCGCACGAGGTGGTGCCTGCAGTGGTCAGGGATGGTCGGTTCCTTGGCCCGGCGGGTGCCCCCAGGGCAAGACTGCTGTGCTCCCCCATCTGGGTGGGTGATCGGCCGGCGCAGCTAAGGCAACTAAAGGAAGGTTTTAAGCGGTTTGGCGGAAAACCGAAGCAGCAGACCACATGGGAGGAGTCTCTCGGCCGTACGATCGACTGGGGGAGAGTGATCGGGGTACGGGATTCGTCAGCTCTGCCGAACCGTGCGCAGGATGTGATGCTCCGGATCCACAGCCGGAACCTGCAGGTGGGGGAGCGGTTACATTTCCTTGGCGCCGGAGTCGCCTGCCCGCACTGCGGGGAGAAGGAGACACTGGAGCACGGGTTGTTTCTCTGCCCGCGCATTCAGCCGGTGGTACGGACGCTTTTGAAGGCTCTCCGCATGCTGACTCCGCATCGGAAAATTGAGTCTCTGGGGGATGTGTTTTTCAAGAAGGAGGGTACAGCTTCGGGGTTCCCCGAGGGTACGATCGCAGCAATCGCGTTCCACCGGATTTGGGTCGAGAGGTGTGACGCGGTTTTCGAGCGCAGCAAATTCCGGGCGAGGAGGGCTCTGCGGAGGATCGTGGCGTCTTTCCAACTGCATGTCAGGATCTACAAGCGTGCTAAGGCGGTGTCTAAGAGGCTCGGCGCCATTCGTCCTGGCTTGGATGATGACGAGTGCCGGGTCTTGGGCCACATCATGGACAACTCAGCTCAACCAGCCACGTGGTCCAAGGGGTTCATGGCAATCTGGTCGAACCCGAGGGCTGCCTTCCGCCCCCCTTAGATGGTCAGGATGGGTACGGAGGGAGCAATCCCCCTAAGCCTATCAGCTACAGTTACGACTGCCGATGTATTGTTGCACTTATAGACCAATTTCTTGGAGAGCCAGTTGGTTTCTTCGCCGAATTTCGCCCACCTTTCCGACTGGCTCCACCACCTCCATTCGCCTCGCCTCGCTACCCACGCGCCTCCCTCCCTCTCCCCTTGTCCCACCCAGATCCTCGCGCGGGTCACTGGACTCCTCTGCCCTCTCCTCTCCTCTCGTCTCCCCTGTGATTCTGTCAAGTTGGTCTCCTCTCCGCTCTTACTCTTGCCTGTCCTCGCGCGTCTGTTGGTGATCACCGATCCGATTGATGATCACGATTACCCCACTTTCCCTTCTTTCTATGCCTACTCTCTTGTGGCTGACGCCACAATTATCGACAGCTGATTCATAAATCAGTGTCTTAATAAGTGCCCATCGATAGATACTTGGTTTTGCGATAGTTTTTAACTCTTCCTTTAGATTCAGCATATCATCAGCCTATCGCTTACTGGTTCCACCAGTTGCTCTAACGTTCAGGACGCTCCTAGTGCAACCGTCTTTCTGGGCCGAACCTCTGCTACTTGTGCTTCTGTTCTAAAAATAAGATATAAGAGGAAAGGCGAGGCAAGTGGTCCTGCTCCGATATAAAGCGGGATCTGGTCCTGGTTTCGAGCGGCGCGATGCATATCGTGGAGCGACCATACGCCGCGAGGCTGAATAGCTCCGCCGGTGTGGGAGCGGGTCCGCGTGACGCCGCGATTCACGGCGGATCGCCTCAGAGATTGCACTTCGAATCGAATCCCGAGCTCTGCGATCTCGACGATCCCTCCTACTACATGTCGCTTGACCACCTACCCGACCGGCAGATTCTCGTGCAGACGTCCAGAATAGGGGTACGTCTTTAATCCCATTAAGGGGTATGTCAGAAAGCGCAATAAGGGGTACGTCGACCCCGCGTGCTGTTAGATCACTTACTATAGTCACAAGTCGTTGAAGCGTCACGTTATTACGTCGCTCGACGCTATCGCTTACGACACCCTCTCACGACGGTGCTATCTTGTCGGTCTTGCAGGCAGGAGTGCCCGTAGTCGAGAAGGTACGGTGGTTGGACCAGCAGTTGTCGCACCTGCAGTGTCCGTACCCGATACAGCATATCGAGTTCACCTATTCCGGGGATGCAGGTACAATCCAACCACTGTTGTTAACCGATCGCTAGCTTAAGAGGTTTATTCGGTTTTTCGTTTTTTGAATCCGCTAGCTTGAGTGTCGACTGTTAGCGACGCTAATATTCCTCTTCGTCGTCGGCGCAGTCGTTCAGTTTATCTCGGAGGCCGCCAAACTGAAAGCGCTGACGCGCTGCGGGTCGTTGCGGTGGAGGAGCGTGGAGATCGCCAGCTGGCCGTGCGCGGAGGAGGACGTTCGGGCGCTGTCGTGGGTCGGAATCACTGGCGCGCTTCCGGAGATCTTTCCGCTCGTGTGGCAGGTACGCTGCTGCTTCTTCGCTGTGCTGGCCCTGTGCTGTGGTGGGTTCACCAGCTTTTAGTCACCTTTCAATGATCCGATTTGATTGTGATACGGGTTTACGTAAACGTGCCCTTTTTTTTCCACTTTACCTCCTCCCCCCCTGACCCATCCCCACACCCTCCGTCCCCCCTCTCAACCCTTCCCCTTTATTGTTGGTCACAGGCGCTGCAGCAATACGGCGAAGTGAAGGGGGAGTGTCCTCCTCCGCCTAACAACCACCTTCTGCAACAGCAGAGGAGGTTCCCAATGCTAAAGTATTATTTCGTCCCTAACGGGAAGAAGAGGCTTCCGCCTTCCATCCAGATTGTCAGGCCAGACCGGTAAGTGCCTTAAGATTGTCTGCATGGCTCTCGTTTGTTGTCCTCCCCCCTCTTTTTTGTAACTGACCTTTTTCCCTCCACTTCCTCAGGCCGAAGGCGTACCCACCATGCACAGTCCGGCTTTTCACCCCGTTTGGACCTCTTTCGCCAACCTGTTCTGATTTTGGCAAGGCACACTCTGTGTATGGTTGTCCGACATGCTACTTCAGTAGCACTCAAACCCACTTCGGTGCTTGATTCAATCCTAGGTTATAACAGTCTAATTGGACCAGCTTCTGGCTGGTCTTGAGGAAGGTAGGAGGCAAGGCGTGATAGCGTGTGCATTGATGAGCAGTAGCAATTGGTGCTAGGTTTAGCATTGTAAGGTGTTGATTGGTCATGCTATGTCAGAAGTATTAGGATTGACTATTTTGGTTCGCATTCTCAATCATCTAGTGCTCAAGCCTTCGATTATTGTGTAACACTTGCTACAGTAGTGTGTCCAACAGCTTTGTCATTGATCAACGTCAGTTGTTTTGTATTGCTCATGACCTCAAACCACGTCCTATGAAAGGAAAAAACGGGGAGGTGGCTAAGTTCAACATAGAATCAGCTACAGGTAAGGTACCTACAAACGAAACACCCAAAAATAGTCACTTATAGGTAGAAGTCATCAACCTCTAAAGCCCATTGCAGCACTCATCCTATCTCACCAACTGAGCCGCACTCAATCAATCTTGACCGATGCATAGATCAGGCGCACGAACCAGTAGCAAGCATAGAACCCAATGGTCCCTGTGAGAATGAAGAAGCTGTAGGAGATGATGACCATGTAGCCGAAGTAAAGGATAGCTGACACGAGCTTGGTGATCTCCAGCTTGGTGAAGAAGTAGAAGGTCGCATAGAGGAAGAGGTAAAGAGCCGATGAACCGGAGGTCAGATACGCTCTCCACCACCAGCGATAGTCCTCACTGCACAGCTGGAAGTAGCAGAGCACAATGGTGATCTCTGCGCACGTGATGATGAGGATGACGAAGACGATGAAGAGGAAACCGAAGATGTAGTAGAACTGCTGCAGCCACATGGAGGTGAGGATGAAGAAGAGCTCGATGAACACCGCACCGAAGGGCAGAATGCCTCCAATGAGGATGGAGAACACGGGGTGCATGTACCACGCCTGCTCGGGGATCTGTCGCGGGATCTTGTTCGTGCGGACAGGATCCTCAATAGCTGGCTTCTTGAAGCCGAAGTAGCTTCCCAGAAGGACTAGAGGCACAGAGATGCCGAACCAGAGGAAGAAGAGAGCGAACATGGTGCCGAAGGGAACGGCTCCAGATGACTTCTCCTTCCAGATCAGGATGTTAAGGATGAAGAAGATGACGAAGACAACAACAGGGTAGGTGACTGCAGTGCGAATGGTGTTCAGCTTCCAGTCAGTGCCCTTAAAGGCCTTGTAGAGGCGGGCGGACGAGTATCCAGCCAAGAGACCCATGAAGACCCAGAGCAGAAGCATGGCAGTCATAAGCCCACCGCGGTTGGATGGGGAGAGGAATCCGAGAAGCGCGAACACCATCGTGACAAGGGTCATGAAGAACAGCTGCACACCGGTGCCGACATACACGCAGAGCAGGCCGGCATAGTTGGGCGGGCGGAACACATCACCATGGACCAGCTTCCACCCAGTCTCCTCCTGTGCCTCCTCCTGAGTCTCCAACTGATTGTACTGGGAGATGTCGCGGTGCAGAGTGCGCATCATGATCATGGCAACCATGCCCGAGAGGAAGAGCACGATCATGAGAGAGTTGATGATGGAGAACCAGTGGATCTGGTCGTCCGTCATGAGAAGGTACGTGTCCCAGCGAGACGCCCACTTCACGTTGCTCGGCTGCAGTGGGAAGGAAGAGGGAGGTAAAGCACAAAAGAGATGAACATGAATCTTACACAGGCAAGAAGCCCAGACAATTTCAACCAAATGCATTTCTTGTACCCAATACCGCAAGGAGTCAGAATGCGGGGACTAAACGAAGCGTGCAGGCTCCAAACTGAAGGATCTGAACTATTGTTGGCTCATTACTTTCCTGCTGCCTTGTTGCCCGAAATCCCATATCTACGACCGCGTCACCTTACAGTCTTCTACGAATCCGTTCATAATACACCAGCCTATATGTGTTCGCCTATCACACACCATAGCTCCAGACTAGTACTGACGTCCCACTGGCGTGTTGCTTCTACGTATTCTAACGGCACAATCACACTCACGTCCCCATCGTTCGATCTTATGGTTAACTTCTGCGCCAAAATCTAGTAGGTTTATCCATTTTCTGAACATCGGCACTCGCGCACATAAAATCACATACCTTGAACATCACATCGTAGGTGAAGATGACCTCCTCGTTCTCCTTGATCGGCTGCGGTGGCATGCCGCTATCCACATGCTGCGTCGGGTTCCCTGGGTTGCAGGTCGTGAGGATAGGCTTCGCCGGGTTGTAGGTACCCTCGTACTGGTGCTTCACACTGCACGCAATGACCATGTTTAGGTTAGCGCATGTAGCTTGCTCGCTGATTCACAAAAACCAAAGCTGTTGCCACCTACCTAAATGGTTCGACTTCGAAACCGACGACGCGAGCCAGATTGTTCGTGGGGTCTTTGTGGAACAGCACAGTGAACCGCAGGTGGTTGTGCAAGAAATACTCATCCGGCCCATTCTGCAAGCACATTAAGAACGGACTAGTCGTTTAGGTCATGATCTGCTAAAGATCCATAATTTCTAACAAAACTGAGGCGGCTATGTGACATACCGTTTCGGAAGGAGCCTTAAAGCCCACAGGAAATCCACGCTCATACGTCTTGATGGACTCACCACCTTCCTCCGCGCGCATCCTGACCATGGCCGCTGGCAGGTTATCAAGGATCCTGCGATGACCAAACCGAGACATTAGAGCCGCTTTGTGGAAAGATACAAAAGACAAGTTAATAAAACGATTCGTACATGAAGACGCGATATTCATCATCGATCTTTTCCTGGAATTGAAGAGCCTCCTCTAGGGGAACCTTCGCCTTTCTGCAGACGATCTTGCACTGCTCGTCGATCCTCATTTGAAACTGCGACCCAGAGAAGGTAAGATTCGCACCGTAAGAAGGCGACAACTCAGCATAATGTTGCTAAACTTAAAAAACGAATTCGTAATACAGACCTGATAGGGAGAGTTCTCAATTCTGTCACCACGAAGAATCTCGCCCAGATTTTCCGCCACTGGCTTAATCCCCTCTTCCGGAAGGCAGAAGGGGAGTGAATAGTACTCATATGGAAGTTGAGTTCTGGTCGAAACTAACTTGTTGACTTTAACAAAAAGTGGATCCTCCTGCTCAGACATTGCGCGGAAGTTAGTGCTAATCCATAAATGCTAAAAAAACTCTCTTAGTCTACGGCGAAGATATTAACCTTCTTGAAGTCTTGAGGAGCCACGCCAGGGAGGTAAAAAGCAGAAGCGGCATTCACAAGCGCCAGCAGGCACACGAAGGCCACAAGACGAGCCATGGCCGCGGTAGCGAATCAGGACAGCCACCTATCTTAGAAAGACTTGAATTTAGATTCAACCAAGCTGAGATCTGTTCCACACCCTAAACACTTGGATGCAGGAAATCTGTTGCGTTGAGTTCAGCAAGGAAGCAAATCGGCATAGTCAAGGGCAGATGTGAGGGAGCGAGAGCGCTGGCCGAGGATCCGTGATTGGCGGAGGGTGGTGTTGCGGTGGGATGCGAAATGGCGGAAAGTTGGCGGGGAAGGGGGGTGTGAGAACGGGAGTTGGGACGGGGGTTGCGGGAAAGTTCGGGGGAAGGGTGCAAGGGTGGTGCGGTGAACCAATGGTGGAGAGTGGCGGATGGAGGAATGCCCGCCAAGGAAGCCTCCAAGAGTGGCTGCCAGCAAGTGGGAGGTGGCAGGTGAGACTGACACAACCGCCATAGGAACAATCTGGTCACAACATCGAGAACACATTTGTGCAAAATCAATAATACCTTGCATGTTGACATACATCAGTAACATAATTTGCCTAGAATCTCATTCCAAGGCTTCATATCCACCTTTGATATTCGCTACAGAATTTTCATGTACCGCTTTGACAAGCTATAATATATGTAGTGTCATGCATTATAGCAATGCTAGTAAGGTTGATGTAAGGTTGACGCATGAAGAAGGCCCATCAAAGTAACCTACACCATGCTTTTTTGTTCTCACTTGAGAGAAATGACTTGCTGCTCAATGCCCATTTGCCATGCTCAGTGACCTTTTATATGGCAGGACTTACTTCAAAAGCACGAATAGGCCAGCTTTGTTATTCTCCTTAACCTCATACAACTTGCACACTGTGCAGTGCTGGCATTATCTTCTTTGAAATGTGGGCATTTTTTTCTTCCTGTTTTTTTTTGGCTTCTCTGATCCTACTCTGCTTTTCTGCGCCTTGTTAGATTCCCCTTACCACCCTTTTGATGCCTTGTCAACCCTGTATTCCTTCCACCACCAGCCGTTGCCTTTCCCTTACGCAACCCACCAGCCACACCACCACCGGCAGCAGCAGCACCACCAGCCGCACTCATATTCCGACCAGCGCCAGTAGCAAGGGCAGCAGCCATACCACCGCCAACGTCCTGTGATTCCTCTGTGAAGCTGGAGAGGCCAATGCTCTCACCCAGACGCACATGCGCCGTGGCCACCCAGCCACCACTCTCATCATCATCATCTTTCTCACTATCTGTGTCAGCATCACAATCAGCATGCGCATCAAAATCAGCACCAGCTTCATCACCGTCAACAGTGCCATTGCTGCGACCCGCATTGACTGTGTGAAGCGAGTTCTCGAAAGATAAGCGCTTTTCTCTTTTCCCAATTTCCCTTTCTTCGTCAGCAACAGCTTCCTCTTCTTCTTCCTTCTCCTCCTTCCCCTCCTCCTGCCCCTCCTCCACCCCCTCGTCTTCTTCCTCCTCCTCCCCCTCTTCTTTCCCCTCCTCCCCTTCCTCCTTCTCCTCCACATCCTCCTGCTGCTTCACTGGTACCCTCAATCCCCTCTGCCTGCTGTGAACGTCGGCCAATGAGGCGACGACAGCTGGCTCGGTGTCAAATAGCACGTGGGGCAGTGGGGAGACGCGCATGGAGGAGGGGCGGGCGAGGAGGGCGATGAACCAGTCGGGGGAGACGACCGCGGGGGAGTTGTGGCGCGAGGGGGCCAGCAGGCGGCGGGCCACAGGGTCTCTTTCAGATGTCTCTGTGATGGGGCGAGGGGTGGGACGAGGCAGGGGTGGGGATGAGAAGAACACAGTTACAGAGAAAGCAGATGCTGGGAGGTTCTGAAGGTAGGCACGGTGATGCTCGTGAGAAGAGAAGAGGGCAGCGGGGAGGCATGCATGCAGGAGGGGGCGGGCGAGGAGGGTGATGAACCAGTCGGGGGAGAGCAGTGCGGGGGGGGGGGGGGGGGGAGAGGGCGTAGCGCGACGGGGGCGAGCAGGCGCCGGGCGAGAGCCGCCGCTACACAGGGCTGTGCGGAGCAAGTCATGCCATTGCACAAACGTAAGCACACAGCCCACCAGTGCACACGCGCACACGCGCACATGCACACAGCCCCACCTGGTTTGAGCACAACAAAGTCGAAGTGCGGGGCGAGAGCCGCCGCCACACAGGGCTCTGAAGCCCAAGTCACACCAGCGCACATGCACCTAGGCACATAAGCACACCGGTGCGAGAGCCACATAAGCACATAAGCACACCGGTGCGAGAGCCGCCGCCACACAGGGCTGTGAGGCTTGAGTCACAGCCGCTACACATGCATGCACCTAAGCACCTAAGCACATATGCACACCAGTGCGCATGCACAGGAACACACAAGCATACAAGCACACAAGCACCCAACCCACCTGGCTTGGGCACAATGAAGTCAAACTGCGGCGCGAGAGCCGCCGCCACACAGGGCTCTGAGGCTCGAGTCACGTCCGCCCCCCCTGCTGTGAGAATGCGGTGCAGCACGTCCTGTATGTGTTTGGTTGTGTGGGGAGGGGGGAGAGGGAGAGGACAGAGGATATCAGCCGCATTCGAATTACAGTTGCCCCCCTGCTGTGAGAATGCGGTGCAGCACGTCCTGTATGTGCGCACGGGGTCAAGGGTTCAATCAAGGTTCTGAATTCAGGGCTTAACGGCTTCAGAAGCTGTGATGCGCATACCCGCCGCAGCGGGTGTGGCCGTTCAATTCGCTGCTGCCCACACCACACCCGCTGTGAGGATGCGTTGCAGCATGTTCTGCAGGTGATTCAGCTCATGGGTGGATGCCAAGGGTCAAGGGCTTAGAATGAAGGCTCTCAGGATTTCAAAGCTCCAGGGACTTATAACGGGCTTAGAATGTAGGATCTCGAGTCTCGGCTGGCCCCCTTGGTGTGAGCATGCGGAGAACCATGACCTGCAGGTGGTTGTTTCAGTTGGGGGGAATAGGAGGGAGGAGAGAATCGAGAGTCTTGAGGTGAGTAGAACAGTTCTGGCACTCAAGCCACGGCCGGGCCCCCCTGCTGTGAGAATGCGGTGCAACACGTCCTGCAGGAGTTTGTGTGAACAAGGAGATAGGGGCGAGGAGGGGATAGAGAGACTCGAGAAGCAGAGAGGTTAAGAGCGGTAGAGAGCAGCGAAAAGCAGCAGCAGCATCAGCAACACCCAGAAACCCTATACTGCCTCACTCTCTATACTCCAGACACCTCCTGGCGGAAACAGCAGAACAGCAGTGGAACAGAGCAGAGCAGACTACAGGCCAGAGCACAGCGAGGCGAGGGACTAGCTGCCATGTGTGGCACTGACAGCGACATGTCATGCCACGCTCTACCCTGCCCAGGCCACCTGGTAACGCCAATTCCAGGTGCATACTATTGCACGAGCCATAGACAAAGGGCTATTAGATGGAAAACACAAGCAGCACTCGCATTGCATCCCACGGAACCCCCCTCGTCACCGCACTCCTCCTGCCCTGCAGGCCGCCACCTGTTTAGCAGCCTTTCTCTTCGTACCGTACCATAGATTCCGGGGCTGACAGATGGAGGCACCAGCAGCACCTGTGCCCGATGAAAACCCCTCTTTTTCCATTCCGCTCGCAATGCCGGCGCCACCTGCTGGGAGCTGCTCGCTCCACCGTGCCGTCCCTGTTGCTGCCCATCCACCCCCCCTCGCAAGACTCAAACGACCACTCTAGCAGCATCTCCCTTCATACACACATTTGCCAGACGCTGCGAGTTCCACCGTGCCGTCCCTGGTGCTGCCCTCGCTCCGCCACTCTCAAACGACCACTCTAGCAGCATCTCCCTTCACACACACACGTGCCACGTACCATAGAGGAAGGGCCATCTTGGGGAGGCGCCAGCAGCACCCGTGCCCCGTGAAACGCCCCTCTCCCCCCATTCCTGCTGCACTGCTGTCGCCACTTGCCAGGCGCTGCCAGCTCCACCGTCCCGTCCCTGTTGCTGCCCCCGCCCCGCCACTCACAAATGCCCACTCTAGGACGCCCCCTTCCCCTACCCCCCCCTGTACCGCAGCCACTTCCGAACCAGAAGCCTTTCCCTTTGATGCACGTACCATGGAAGTAGGGCTGTCAGAAGGAGGCACCAGCAGCACTCGCACCCCATGAAACGCCCCTCTCCCCCCATTCCTGCTGCACTGCTGTCGCCATTTGCCAGGCGCTGCGAGCTCCACCGTCCCGTCCCTGTTGCTGCCCTCGCTCCGCCACTCAAACGCGCCCTCGGGGAGGAAGTGGCCCGCTGTGGCACTCGCTGTGAGGTAATCTGGTGTGAGCACCCACCTGGAGTGGACGGAGGAAACATGGGGAGACAGTGATTAGAGGACGAAGGTCAGTTGGTGTTTACTTGTTGATGCTGCCCTTCCCCCTCACCGGCCACCTCGGGGAGGAAATGGGCCGCTGTGGCGCTTACTGTGAAGTAGTCTGGTGTGAGCGCCCACCAGGGGTGTGGGGGGAGAATGAGTGTGGCAGGAGGGAGGGTCATCTAGTGAGCGCCCACCTGTCCCAGTGAGGGAAACGACACACTGCTGTGCTGACTGTGAGGTAGTCTGGTGTGAGCACCCACCTGGGGTGACGGTGATGAGGCGGTGAATGGAAAGATGGTGATTAGAAGGAAAATGGGGAGATGATGATGAGAGGGAGGATCAGTTAGTGCCGGCCCGGTTGCAGCCCTCGCCCTGCCACTCATACGGGCCCTTTGGGAGGAAATGGGCTGCTGTGGCGCTCGCTGTGAGGCAGTCGGGTTTGAGCACCCACCTGGGGAGTGTGGTTCGCAAGGGGTTGGAAAGCGAGGAATATGTATGATGCATATGAACGTGGGGAGAGAGGGGGTACTCAGGCGGCACACGAAAGCAGAGGACATGGCTCGCTGCAGTGGTATAACCTGCGTAAACCACTGCCTTGGTTGAGCAGGGGTGAGCATTGGTGCAATGGCTTTTGCAGGGATGGATGAACCCACCCACCGGCCAGCGGCAGCAATGAGCTTCTCAGTGCGCTTGAGGGGCGGGGGCAGGATGACATGCGTGGCCTTGGGGTGCCACTGCAGCTCCGCTCCCTCCCCCCTCTCGCCCTTCCGCCCCCCCTTCCCGCCCTTGCCACCCTTACCACCAGCACCACCACCAGCGGCAGCATCAGCAGCAGCGCTCCCTGCCTCGCCACACACGCGGCCGCCCAGCTTAGTGACAATGGCCCTCAGTTGCCCTTCACTGCGTGATGACCCCCCCAGCAGGAACCACCGCTCGCCGCCCCCCCACATGCTCATCTCCGCACCTCCCTTGTCTCCACTGCCCTCTGCTTCGCCCTGCTCGTCCCCCCCCTTGGTTGCTGCCACAGCGTCTCGTTTCTGCCCGTCTGCCTGGCTGCAGCTCTTGCTGCTGGCACGACCACCAATGCTGCCACCAGCACCAGCACCACCACCAGCAGCACCACCACCGCTGCCACTGGGGCTGGAGCTGCTTATTGGCTGGAAAAACCGCGTGATGGGCGTCAGGGAAGCAGTGTGGGCTTTGGTAGCAGTGGGCTTGGCAGTGGGAGCTGGTTTGGCAGTAGCAGTAGGCTTGGCAGTATCATTAGGTTTGGCAGTAGCAGCAGGTATGGCATTATCAGTAGGTTTGGCAGTGGCAGTGGGTTTGGCAGTAGCGGCAGCTTTGGATCTTAGTGCAGGTTTAGCAGTAGAAGCACCCCCCCTCCTGCGTGCATCTTTCTCCTCTGCACTCTCCTCTTCGTCTCCATCTGTGCTCCCACTCACTCTCTTCCTCCCTCTGCCCTTCACACCCCTACCACTGCCCTCCGCTGCATGCTTGCGCCCCCTCTTCCTACCAGTCCCAGCAGCCTCAGTCGGTGGACACACATAAGTCCCCTTAACAGCAGGAGCAGCAGGTGCGTTTTTGCGTGAATTCATATCCGCCTCCTTGTCCTCCACATCCCCATGCACCATCACAGCCTCATCATCACTCTCCTCTGCACCAACCACCACAACATCATTCTCACTCTCTCCCTCAACACCTACCACCTCACCAATTTCTTCCCCCACACCTTCCTCATCGTCAGCACCTCCACGCCTCCTCGCTTTACACCCGATTCCTGTGCCTCTTTGTCCCCTCCTCTCCCCTCCTCCTGCACCCTTGCCACTCTCAACACACTTCTTCTTCCCACCCCGCGACTCTCCAGCCGCCCCAGACTCATTTTTCCTCCGCTTTGCAGCAGCAGCAGCAGAAGCAGCAATAGCAGCAGCAGCAACATCTGCCTTGCCTCTACTGGCCCTGCCTTTCCCCTTCACCTCTTCTCGCTCGCCCTCCCTCCCCTCTGCATCTCCATTCGCCTCTTGCTGCTGCCTTACCAGTTTGAGGCGCTTCAAAACCCTCCGCTGCTGCTGCTGCTGCTGCTGCTCTCTCTCACATTCTTCCTCCCATCCGCCCTCGCTCCCTTCACCGTCTATGTCCCCTTGTTGCTGCTTCTGCTGCTCTCTCCCACCCCCCTGCTCCTCCTCTTCCTCCTCCTCCTCCTGCTGCCGCAGCTCTCTCCCAGCTGCTCCCCCCACCTCGTCCACTGCACACGCCATCCTTCGTGCCGCTCTCTCCTCTTCCCGCTGCTTCCCATCTCTCAAGGGATCTTCACGGCGTTTCGTTCTCAGCTCCCTTGCCCTCTCCCTTTCCTCGCCAATCCTATGCACCTTCTCTTCCCCACCTTCAACACCGCCCTCCACCTCCCCCCATCCCTCTCCACCGCATCTAGCCCCTTCATCCATGCCACCCACCTGAACCTCCCCTTTTTCCTCCTCACTCCCCTTCACCCCCTCCTCATCCCTCCGCCTCTTCATCTCTTGTCGCTCACTCCCCTTCCGCTTCTTCCTGCCCCCATCCCTCTCCTCACGCCCCCTCTTCCCTAGACTCTCCTCTGGCCCCTCCTTCTCTCCGCCCTCTACAGTCATTGACAGCGGCCCATCCTTCTTCCTCTCAGCACCTCTGCCCCGTCCCCTGCCTCCCCCTCTCCTCCCTTCTCGCCCCCCCTTCTTCCCCTTGTCACTGCTCCCCACCGTCACCAACCGCTCCCCACATACCTCCTTCTCAAGATTCGTCGTTGCAACATTCTCCTTCTCAAGGTTCTCCTTGCCCAGGGCCGGCTTTCTCCTGTGGAACGTTTTGACCAATGGGGAGGGTGCCACGTGGCCAATGACCACATCGCCCTGCAGCCAATCAGGAAGAGAGGAGACGACCGGCCCATCCTCATCCTCATCCCCCTTACAAGCAGCCTCGTTTTCTTTCCCTCCGCCAGCATTAACCCCATCCTCGCTACCACTACCATCCGTTTCATCATCATCATGGCACACAGGCTTGTCAACATCCTTATTGCACATAGCAACTTTTCCACCTTCATTGTCTCCCCCGTCACTGTTCCTCCCCTCACAGTCCCCCTCCTCACTCTTACCCCCCTCATCTCCACCACATGCCTCCCTAACACCAGCTAATCCATTGTCGTTTCCCCCTCCCATTGAACCATCACCAGTCCCTCCTCCCATTACAACACCACCCTCAACCCCCCTCCCTCCTAGGCCATCCTCAATCCCCCCTCCCGTTGCACCACCCATGCTGCTACTCCCTCCCATCGCCCCATCATCAACCCCCCCTCCCTTCACACCACCGCCCTCATCCCCCCTTCGCACCTCCTCCCTCGCATCCTTGCCATCACCACAGCCGCCACCCTCCTTGTGCATCGACCTAGCCTGAGGACCACCCACCCTCTCCCCACTGCCACCTGCACCCCTCTCCACCGGACTGGAACGTTGAGATTACGATCCGCCTTCTCCTCACTGCTACCTGCACCCCTCTTTACTGGACTGCAACGTTGAGAAGCACAACCCACACCGTCCCCACTGCCGCCTCTCTGCTCCTCCCTGAGACGCCTCACTGGGAGCTTCCCACCCTGCCTGCTGGGCCCTGCACGTTTGCCACTGCTCACCAGCACCCCCACACTCTCCTCACCTCTGCCGCTACAGCCTCTCCCCTCTGCACGTTTTCCAGCAGCAGCAGCAGAAGCAGCATGGCTGGAGCTGCAGCTCAGTCCACCCATATCCACCGTCATGCCTATGCCCGCGTGCATGTCACTCAGGCGCAGTGGCTGTGATTGCGGCTCGGTTGGCGAAGGTACTGCTGCTGATTCAGCAGCTCGCTCCTCGTGTTCCTCTTGCTGCTGCTGCTGCTGCTGGCAAACTTTCACTTGCGATATTTTCTCGGTCGTTGGAGCCGGAACATTCCCAGTGCCAGCTGCCACGGTAGCCACATCACCGGCTGCATCTGCCACATCAGCAGCCACACTTCCTTGCCCGCTTGCCTGAAGTGGACTCACCACTCCAGCTGTAGCACGCTCAGCTGTAGCACGCTCAGCTGTAGCACGCTCAGCTTTAGCACGCTCACCTGCCACACCACCTGCCACACCACCTGCCACACCACCTGCCACACCACCTGCTGAACCGCCTGTCCCGTCGCTGACAGAGTCAAAGATGCCTCTCAGGTTCACAACAACGCCCTGTGGATCAGGGGACTGCTCCCCCCCTTCACCCCCCTCACCATCCGCCTCTTCACCCCCATCACCCTCCCCGCCCTTACTCCCCTCGCCCTCCCCACCATGCCTCACTCGCACTTCCCTGCCCTCCCCAGTTTCCACCTCAACTATTCGCTGCCACATGTCCCCCTGTCCCATCTCCTCTTCCTCATCCCCTTTCTCACACCACTCTTCCCCTCGCTCCTCTCCCCACTCCTCCTCCTCTCTCTCCTCCTCCGTTTCCGCATCCTCCATGTCCTCTTGCCCACAAATCACTTCCTCCCCTCCCTCCTCCCCTTGCGCTTCCCCCATCTCCTCTCCTTCCTCATCTCCTCTCTCCTCCCCTTCCTCTTCTTCCTCCCCCTCTTCCTTCATGTCCTCATTACCCTCATCCTCCCCTTCCACACGCTCCACCACCCTCCATTCCTCTCCTCTACCCTCCTCTCCCACTCCCTCCTCTCGCCTCATACAACCACCACCATGTTCTCTCACCACTTGTTCAACTGCCTTCCTAGTCCCCAACCCACCTCCCTCTCGTCCCCCCTCCGCCTCTCCCACTTCCTCCTCTCGCCTCATACAACCACCGCCAGGTTCTCTCACCATCCTGTCTACTGCCTTCCCAAACCCCTCCCTACCCCCTGCAATTCCCCGGCGAGCCTCACAGCCTACATCCACTGCCCCAGCACTCTGCATTCCCACACCTCTCAACACACCCCCCTCCGCCTCTCTAACCCCCACCCTTACCCCACCACTCTCCCCTGCGTTTGCACCACCTGTCCTTTCCGCTTCCGTCCCTCCCCAACAACCCACCACCCCACCTGCCCCATCGCGCCTCCCCACACAACCCACTGCCCCACGTGTCCCAGTGCCCCTTCCGTCTCCCACAACAGCAGCAACAGCAGCACCAGAAGCAGCTACTGCAATTGCAGCACAAACGACAGACGTCGCATGAGTGACAGGAGTGGCATGCGTCGCACGAGTGGCATTAGTGGCACGAGTGGCATTAGTGGCACGAGTGGCATTAGTGGCACGAGTGGCATTAGTGGCACGAGTGGCATTAGTGGCACGAGTGGCATTAGTGGCACGAGTGGCGTGATTGGCTGTCCTTCCCACCAAAGCCTCGGCTACAGTCTTCTCTAACGAGCCTCCGTTGGCATGTGCAGCAGCGATTTTATCTGTCGCAATAGCTCGATTTCTCTCGGTGCCATGTGCGCTGCCAACTGCAGCACCGATTTCATCTGTCGTAACTCGATTTCCCTCGGTACCATGTGCGTTGGCAGCATGATCCCTTGAACCACGGGCACTAACGTCACCACCTGCTGTGCAGTGCTCTGAACGCCCACCCACTGCACCACCACCTGTAGCATGGCCTGCAGCAGCAGCACCGGCTGTAGCAGTACCGGCTGTAGCAGCAGCACCACCCACATCACATGTAGCAGCAGCAGCACCAACAGCATCTGGTTGAGTTGCGGGCGTGCTGGCAGAGGCCTGCGAGGCAGCAGCTCTCAGCTGCGCCTCCACCGCCGCTGCTGCCGCTGCTGTTGCCTCCTGCAGCCGCTGCAGCTCCGCCTCCTCTCCACTGGTATGTGCGCACGAGCCGCATATATGGGATGGATGGGGTAGGGGATGCATGGAAATGAATCAGTAAAGAATGGGAAGCATGGGATGGAAATGGTGGAAACGACAATGAGGAATGGTGGGATTGTTGCCTCTGAAACACTATCGAGAATTCTAAAAAAGGATGGGAACAGTGGAAAAGAATGGGCAAAGGAATGCCAGGAGTGGTATTGCCTCCTGCACTGCTGCAGGCCCAGGAAGCGATGGGGGGAAAAGGTGAGCAGGAGAGAGAGATGGGGAGAACGATGAACTGGAGTCTGGCAGGGGTGGCAGGGGTGCTGTGGAAACACAGACTCTGGGAGTGCAGAGGACAAGGCGGCGGCTTTTGAGATGGGTCAAAGGCGAGAGGAGGCTGGAGAGGGAGAGGTCTCGTGTTTGATCTCTGACCTCCTCTGCCTTTTGAGTCGACTTAAAACTCGACTCATTACACGAAAGGGAGAGGTCTCATGTTTGATCTCTGACCTGACCTCCTCTGCCTTTTGAGATTGGAGGTCTCGTGTTTGAAATTGGTCAAAGACGAGAGGAGTGCAGAGGGAGAGCGATGGCAGCTGGTGCGTGCATCGCATCGCATCGCACCGCATCACACCTGGCAGTGTATCGTTCCTCCGGCACTCCCTCAAGCTGTGATGTGACTTTTGAGTCGACCCAAAGTCACAAGTGTTGCTGCCACTTGAAGTCACGGCTCCTATTTGAAGACCACTCACGTGCATCGCATCTCACCTGGCGGAGTATCGCTCCTCTGGCACCAGCCTCCACTCCCTCAGGCTGTGATGGAGACGGCAAGAGAACAGGGATGCAGAGGGATGCAGAGGGATGCACATGGGACGGACGGGGATACACAGGGAAAAATAGGGATAATTAGAAAAATAGGGATAATAAGATGTACAAGGGGCACATGCAGCGCAAGGCAGGAGATGGACCGAAAGAGAAGGTTGGCGTGTCATAGACCACACGTGCAGTGCGGACAGCAAAGAAACTGCAAAGCGAGAAGGCACAAGCAGCCTTACGACCCAGGCGCACTGCAAACAGGATATGCATGCAGGGCGGAGGCTCGAAAGGCGGGTGCCCAAGTGCACGAAGAGCCTTGGCATGCTCTTGAGTTGCCTCAACCGCCCCCCTCGCCCCAAACACCTCAGATTCACATCAAGGCTCACCAGTCCTCCAGCCACATGTGGTTCTCGATCCTGAGGTGGTGCCGGCACCCCTTGAGTTGCCTCAAAGGGCCCCCACCTTTTGTCCCATACACCTCCTTCTCACCAGTCCACCTTTTGTCCCATACACCTCCTTCTCACCAGTCCACCTTTTGTCCCATACACCTCCTTCTCACCAGTCCACCTTTTGTCCCATACACCTCCTTCTCACCAGTCCACCTTTTGTCCCATACACCTCCTTCTCACCAGTCCACCTTTTGTCCCATACACCTCCTTCTCACCAGTCCACCTTTTGTCCCATACACCTCCTTCTCACCAGTCCACCTTTTGTCCCATACACCTCCTTCTCACCAGTCCACCTTTTGTCCCATACACCTCCTTCTCACCAGTCCTCCAGCCACATGTGGTTCACGATCCTGAGGTGGTGCCGGCGTGCCACGTCATACTTCATGCCTGGCAGCAGAGGGACAGATGTGTGGGAACATGTATGGTGGCACATGCGCGGTGGAACATGCGCGGTGGAACATGCGTGGTGGGGCATGCGTGGTGGGACATGCACAGTGGAACATGCAGGGGCGGGGGGCAGATGCGGGAGGAAGGGCCAGATGCGAGGGGAGGGCAGATGGGGGAGGGTGGGGCAGATGCATGGTGGATTTTGTGGAGAAGCGAAGGTGGACGGTGCAGCATGGGTTGGAAAGAGTCATGTGGCAGGGAGGATGCAGAGAAGCAGATGAACAGATTAGAAAATGTCCAGAGTTTTGATGCGCCTCAAATCTTGCAGCCGTCCTTCACGCACACAAGCCCGCACTCGTACAAGCGCTCACACACGCACGCACGCACGCACGCTCGCACGCAGGCGCGCACACACACAAACCTGTGAGCTCGTAGCACACGAGGTGCGTGCATACAGCAGTGTTTAGCTTCCCCGAGAATCCTGCACCCATCAGCTTTGCCATGGTCTGAACGAGGGGTGGAGGATGGAAGGAGTAAAAGCATGAGTGCAGTGCAGTGCAGTGCGGTGCACACGTGAGATGATGCTGTTACTAGAAATGATGCTCACATGGAAGAAGATGCTCCCATACGTGCTTCATACTCATAATGTAAAACTCGCTAAGGAGTGCCTCGTTATAAGGAGTGTCCACCTCGCACCTCATGCTGCCACTATAGCCTGTGAGGCCCAGCACAAGCCGCTTGGCGCCTGGAATGCCACGTGCTCTTTTTTCTCCCTACAAAGCACCTGAATACCTCGTTATAAGCAGTTTCAGTTCTCACCTCTACATCTCGCCGCAAGCTGCCACTGTAGCCTGTGACGCTCAGCAGCAGCCGCTGAGCACCGGAAACGGCGCATTTGAAGCGCATGGGGCGATGCAGCACCTGGGGTGGCAGGCAGGCAGGTGGGGCATATGGAGAGTAGCGGGGGAGAGAGACAAATCAAGGTGCGACAGGTGGGACAGGTGGAGTGAAGACACATGACCCCTCTGTGCCAGAATAACTTCTGGAGAGTCTTCAAAAGCAAATGTGTCAAACATTGAGATGTGACGCTATTGAAAAAAGGAGAGCATGTTGCTTGTGTGGAGCAGAGGAGAGGGGCAGGAACAACAGCTAGCTAGCAAGGATACGGGCAGAAGCCGGAAGTCTGCAGCATACCGAGGAGAGGGGCAGGATGCGGGAGTGGCGGAGGCAGTGGGTGAGCCACCTGGCAGTGACCACCACCTTGCCGTCGCTCTCCGCCCTCATGCACAGCTCGTCCTCCTGGCATGGTGGATGGGCAAGAAGGGAGGAGGGGTGGATGGGTGGTGAGGGGGATGGGCAGTGGGGGAGGCCTGGACAGCAGCGCCAGTGGGCAGTGTCATCACCACCATTATCACCTTGGTGTCACTCTCTGCCCTCGCACGCTCTCTGCCCTCCCACGCTCTCTGCCCTCCCACGCTCTCTGCCCTCCCACGCTCTCTGCCCTCCCACGCTCTCTGCCCTCCCACGCTCTCTGCCCTCGCACGCTCTCTGCCCTCGCACGCTCTCTGCCCTCCCACGCTCTCTGCCCTCCCAAGCTCTCTGCCCTCCCACGCTCTCTGCCCTCCCACGCTCTCTGCCCTCCCACGCTCTCTGCCCTCCCACGCTCTCTGCCCTCCCACGCTCTCTGCCCTCCCACGCTCTCTGCCCTCCCACGCTCTCTGCCCTCCCACGCTCTCTGCCCTCCCACGCGCTCTTCTGCCCTCCCACGCTCTCTGCCCTCCCACGCTCTCTGCCCTCCCACGCTCTCTGCCCTCCCACGCGCTCTTCTGCCCTCCCACGCTCTCTGCCCTCGCACGCTCGCTGTTCTCGCACATGGAGTGTTCTGCTGGGGAGAAAAGACATGTGAGGGCTGCACGGCATGGGTGCAGGTGGCAAAGGAAGGGGAGACACCTGTAACATGTGACCACATTCCCATCATGGTTTGTTACCACATTCCCAGAGGGTGTGTTACCACATTCCCAGAGAGTGTGTTACCACATTTCCAGAGGGTGTGTTACCACAGTCCCAGAGGGTGTGTTACCCCATCATGGTACCACAGTCCACGGTTGGGGCCGCATTACCATGGTGGTGAGGTCAGCGACACTCACGAGGAAGTGCGTTACGACATTCTGGTTACCACAGTCACAGTCACAAGGGGGGTTACCATGGTCAGCCCAGTCGCACGGGGTGTTACTACCATGGTGAGGTCAGCAACAATTACGAGGGCGAGTGTTACCACGTTCTAGTTACCACAGTCCAGTCGCAAGGGGTGTTACCATGGTGAGGTCATCGACAATCACGAGGGAGCAGGAGGGGTCATAAGCGGGCAGCACCGTTCCCCCTGCACGCCTCACATTGTCCTCAACCTGTGCGGACGGGGGAGTAAGAGGGCAGATGTGGGTAAGAATGTAACCATATGAGCATAAGGGAGGTGGAGGGGACATAAGCGGGCAGCACCGTTCCCCCTGCGCGCCTCACATTGTCCTCAACCTGTGTGGTCGGGCAGGGGAGTCAGAGGGCACGTGGGAGTAACCATGTAACCATGGTGCGAGCGAATAAGGGGTACGTGAGAAGAATGAAATGGTGACTGGCAGGGGAGTCAGGCCAGCAGGGGAAGCTGGAATTGGGAGTTGACCTGACGGAAGTTGACCTGAGGGGAGTTGACCTGAAAGGGAGTTGACCTGAGGGGAGTTGACCTGACGGAAGTTGACCTGAGGGGAGTTGACCTGAAGGGGAGTTGACCTGAGGGGAGTTGACCTGACGGAAGTTGACCTGAGGAGAGTTGACTGAGGGGAGTTGACCTGACAACGTGACACAAGACGAGTTGACCTGACAACGTGACACATGACTCAAACACAATAAACACCACGCCTAGAGCGACAAACCTGACAGCCCCATTCGACCTTATTGACGACGCTGTTAGACGAGCCGCCCACCACGACGCGCATTCCCGTGAGGAAGAGTCCAGACTCGCCCGCCCGGACTACTATTGCCTCTGCCTGCGCCACCTCAGCCCGCTGCTGCTTCCGCGTGCCTTCCACCTGCGTTCCTTGCGCCTCGACCATCGCTGCTGCACTCTCCTCCAAGCAGAGTCTGCTTCGCTTTCTCCTGCTTCGCTCGCTCCCCCCCTTGCAATCTCGTGGCTCGACAAGTTACAGCAGGCGGAGAGGCTAAGCAGCAGATGGAGGGGTCGGAGAGCACAACTGGTCGATGCGGAGGAGTCAATGCAAACGGGCGAGTTAAAGCAGAGGCCGTGCCGCAGGTTGCGAGACGTCGAACCGGATGAGGCACGGGCCGCCTCTCGTGGCGAAAACTGTTTCGCAGAGCGATTTCGGAACAAATGGTTCGACGCCGCGGATGTAACGAGGGGGCCTCCTGGGAGCTACGTGAAGATGCTACGGTCTAGTGCGATAATGTTCGGAGGATGTCGTAGACCATCAGGAAAATGTGCAACTGCCGAAAACTGACTCCGGACGAAGTGCGGACGCAATGGAGACGTGAACGATACGACCCGAGCGGAAGCAACGCGAGTCTGTTTGACACATAAGCCAATTACAACGTACACGCGAGCCGCCGGCTGGACGATTCTGAATTTCGAGCTTCTCGCTAGTCTCGGCATTTCCACCCAGTGCTAATCCAGTTTAACAGTGACGCTTGCTCTGTCGCCGACTGAACACCCCTCTATGTTCTGCTCTTAATCTGCTAGCGTTGCCGCCAGCCTACTCGTCAACGTCTTTCTGCATTTCGGACCGCCGCCAGGTACCATACTCACCAGTAGTCAGTTGTCGGTTTTTATGCTTTCAGTCAACTCAAAGTGTCAGAAGAAGGTATGCTAGTGCTCTCGGGGTTGGCTTGAATTGCTGTTTGGGGCTCTTGTGTTGTTACTCTAGGCGGGAAATGTACTCATTGGTGCACTACCTCATCATGCTGGTTCAAACATTTGAAGCTTTAAGAGAGGAATGACTATAGAGAGTATGTTTTATGCTGTAAATCGTGTACAATTGTCCACCATTATTACAATTTATCGATCTACACCACAAGCCACGCACCACACCTTCCGTTCTCAAATCCCATCGCTGACATGGCAGGATCCTAGCCGCAGAGAAAGGCCGTCAGTATTTCCTTTCACCGGAACATCGACCAGGTACATCCATCCAACCGTCACTCCTCCACAGCTATTTCCTTGAGTGAGGTGAGGTGAGGTGGTGTGTGCTGTGCTTCCTCACAGCAAAACTTCACGTCCATGACACGCACATCAGACTTCTCAAACTTCCAGAAAATTGGGGATGGGGAGCGGGGGCGCGTGGTCACTCCAATGCTGTCTGCTTCGGCTCGAAACTAGCAGCCACAACGAGACGACAACTGCGTAACCTTCTTCCATATTTATTCTCATAGTTGCTGTCGATTGATGGCGATGCGACGTAGATAATTCTCCATAGCGCCACTAATCATAATGCGGACTGGGTATCCCCAGCTGTCGAAGTGGCTCCTTAGCGCCACTAACCCAGCTCTCGTTTTAATTCTCGCGCCATTTCGCCAAACAAACCAGATTCGAGCCGCGCGCGCCATGGATTTCGACGAGTTTCACCTCTTGCCCGTCGAGCACGCGAGCCAGGCCCATCGATGGCTCGCGGTCGCGTCGTGCAATCTCGTCACAGCCTCGCTCGTCTTCTTCCTCATTCGCCACCTACCCAAAGGCCTCCCTCGCCTCCTCGCCCTCTCCCCCATAATCCTCCTCAACATCGCCCTCCCCTGCGTTTTTTCCGCCGCGAAACGCAGCGAGTGCATCGAGAAGGGCCTCGTGTTCTGGACCGTGTCGTGGCTCGGCAATTTCCGCCTGCTCGCTCTCGCGTGGAACCGCGGCTCGCTCACGGACCCGGGTTACTCCTCCAGCTTTCTTCAATTCCTCGTCGCGCTATACATGCCCATGCGAAATCGCGTTCGCGAAACGGCGAAAACCGCCGTCTTTTCGCCTGAAACCCCCAACAGAAAGCAGTCCCGCCGCCACAAGCAGCCCGCATCCGAATCCTCGCCGCAGCTGCTTCTGCGAGGCGCATTAAAAGCATTCCTCCTCTCTCTCACCATCCGAGCATACGCTTTCAACCTCCCCGCGCCGGCCGTGACGCTGCTGCACAGCGCGAACCTCTTCCTCTTCGTCACGCTCCTCTGCGAACTCGTCGCAGGGGTCGTCGCCGCCGTCGCCCCGCGCTTCGCCGTGGAGCCGCACTTCCGTCGCCCGTACCTGGCGACGTCGCTGGGGTCGTTCTGGGCGCGCCGGTGGAACCTCGTGGTGAGCGGCAGCCTCAGAGAGACCGTCTTCGAACCCATCTTGGACTGGCTTGAAGGCCCTAGCTGGTCGGACGGAGAGCGGGCAGCTGAGAAGAGAGCGGGAGGGAAGGAGGGTAATTCTGAGTTTGGAAATGGGTATCCAGCAGCCAATGGGGGGCATGATGCGGTGAATGGTCGCGGCTGCGGGGTTTCTGATGGGTTAGAAGCGGTTGAGAAGATAAATGGCTGCAGTGAGAAAGTGAATGGTTACAGTGAGAAGATGAACAGCTGCAGTGAGAAGGTGAATGGTTATAGTGAGAAGATGAACGGCTGCAATGAGAAGGTGAATGGTTACAGTGAGAGGATCAACGGTTGCTACCAAAGGAGCAGTCGGAAGCAGGAAATGGGTTGTGTGAACGGGGCTGGAGAGAATCAGAAAGGGCTCACTGACAACTGTGGTGACACTTGTTGGTTAGACAAGGCAAAAGCAACGAAGCAGAACGGATGCGCTGCACCTGCTGCCGCTGCTGGTACTACCGGTACTTCTCCGAACAGGCACAGACGCCATGTGAGCTTCCCCAGGGCAGCAGCAACAATAGCCTCGTTTGCTGTATCCGGAGTGATGCACGAGCTGGTGATTCTGTACATAGGTGGAGCCATGACAGGCGAGCAGATGGTGTTTTTCACCCTACATGGAGTACTGACCGTGGCAGAGGCATGGATGAGGAAGGAGTGGGGGAGGAGAGAGCTGGTGCCGATACCTAAGGTGGTGGCAGGAGGGCTGGCTCTTGGGTTGCTGCTGTCCACAGGACATGTGCTCTTCTTTGAGCCGTACCAGCGATTAGGTGTCATAGGGTGTGTTGTGGAGGGGCTTCAAGCCCACTTCTCGCAACTCATGAAGTTAGCTTCATAAGGAAGACAATGCAAAAGCTGTTTTTTACAACCATGCATGCCAGACTTTTCACAGTACCGCACATTACAGTCTGCAAGAACCTCTCCCACCACCTTCCCAGTTGAATCTCTTCACTCCCTAGTCCTACCCCCTGCCCCCAACCCCTACCCAGCCCTAAAGGCCAACTTCTCTGCTGCTACTGCTTGCGCCAGCCTCTGCAGATACCCGGAAACAGCAAAACCCTTGTCATTTCGAAGCCCTAGTCACCAGGGTCGCAAACCTTGCTGCACATGGCGTTGGCTCCACACTTCATCTAAGCACAATTATTTATCTGCGACGCAAGTGACATGAGAAAGAAACGTTGGGCCCAGATGGGTTTGGGAATAGGAAAAGGAAGCAATAAGACAAAGGCCCTCTGAGCAACAAGACTGAGGTTGCGTTACGATGATTTTGTGAAGGAAACGAGCCATCATGAACGAAGCACTGCAAGTTGGCCTGAAATGATCCATTCAAGCACGGCATGGTAAGGTGGCATTGAGTCGGACCGGGCAGGAGAAAGCAGAGCGCAAGAGGGGGTATCACAAGCACTGCAAGTTGAGTCATCACAAGCACTGCAGTGGGTGAAACCAAATTTCATATGCCTGGCGGCAAGTGGCAAGGTGACAAGATGAACAGGAGGCACAGTACGCACCAGCCTCGCAAGAAAGAGAAGCAAATTTGGGGACCTCCAGCTTGCTGCAAGGACGAGAGGAACAGCACGTTCAGAGGAGATGTTAATAGGATACGCCAGAACCAAGTTAAGACGATGTTGATCATAAGGAGGCATGACCCGAGGCACGAAAGTCACAACAGTGGCTCACAGCAATACCACCCCGCATCACCCACCCAGGGACATGCCGCATCACCCACCCAGGGACATGCCGCATCACCCACCCAGGGACATGCCGCATCACCCACCCAGGGACATGCCGCATCACCCACCCAGGGACATGCCGCATCACCCACCCAGGGACATGCCGCATCACCCACCTGGGCCGGAGGAAGTTTTTCTTCAGATTGGGGACTTGCGGCTTCACGGTTTCGGCCACCGGCGCACCCTGGCAGGCACCCTTCGTGAAGAACCTGACCTTGCTGCACACCACTTGCTGCTTCCCGTTTAAGCCGTTGCTCTGCCGCGGCGCTCCCAGCCACCACACTTCCACGCCCTGGCTCCCCTCGTTGAGAGACGCCTGGGCAGAAGGGTCAAGGGCAACGCACGTGGCTGGGGCGTCGAAGTTGACGAGGCGGTGAGCTGGCACCACGTTGACCTGCGTGGCCACCCGCACCAGCGCCTTCACTGGCCGGCCCATGCTGTGTCCCCCACCCCCCACCCCAACTCCCGCTGACATGTCGGCATTCCCATTGTCCACAGCCATAGTAGATGCAGTAAATCTGGTCTTTATTAGGAGGCTCCTCCTCGCAGTCACAGCGCTGCTCGCGCCGCCGCCCACTTGCACGCGCGGCGTGTTCCGGCGATCCGCTCCGCGCTCGCCTGACGCCACGTGAGCCGTGGCGACCGCTGGACGCAGAGAGAGCAGACGGGCGAGAGGATTAGAGCGTGCACCTTTCCCGAAGCTTGAGAAAACGCGGCAGCCGAAACAGGGAGAGAATGATATAAACGAGTCACCGGAGGTGACGCCAAGGACAAGTAACGGACGTAGAAAAACAAAAAAAGAGACGTTTTGAGACGTTTCGAAACGTCTCAAAAAACTGTCATGTCTCAAAACGAGAACCGACTCACCGCAGATGACGGCAAGGACGAGGAACGGAAGCAGCACGGGGGGGGAAGCGACCATGATGACCAGCGGGTTCAAGCTACCACGTCAGCAGTGGGTGCACGCACAACCGAGTGACTGGAGCCTCCGGCGACAAGCGACAGGCTCTCGGATGACGGGTAATATAGCCGATACAGGTATAGATAGTCGGTGGTATGACTGTTGGCGCTACTAGTACTAAGATATGGCAGAAGCGGCGGAAGCGTTGAGTCCATGGCTGATCTAGCCGGTGGCTTAAAAACGAAATTCGGACGCTCCCAGTGGGAGAGCCCAGCACTCGAGGCTCGCAGTCCCATTAGGAGCGCTAGGAACGCGATCGCGCGTGGCTAGAACGGGTCACAGCGCAATCGTCGGCCTTCGCGCTGGAAATGGAGTTGGTGTTCAAAATGAAGCGAGAAATGCGGTGGCAGTGCGAACACCGAGGAACGCGTACATCAGTGCTGGAAATGGGGTTGGTGATCAGAGCGTGGTTGAACACGGTCAAGCGCTTGGGCGTGGTTTTGGTTGTTCACCGCATTAGACCATTGCGCACCAGGTTGAACCATTTTCTGACGAACCAGGAACAAAAACCCGCTCTCATCAGTGCGAGCAAACCTGGCTGATGAGCAGCGATGGGGCTTGGCTGCCCATAAAAGTCTTTTGACTGGGATGGGAGGGAGGGAATTCCGCTTTGGGCAGCCATTCTGTGCGAGTAGCGAATGTGTTCGAGCAATAGAACTGTGCGGGCAGATTCAAATCTGCAATAATGCAGCTTCTTGTTCTGTGATTGGCTTCCGCGACAACTCATAAGATCTGTATTTGCGACAAGAGACAGGTTACACTGCGTACAAGCGAGCCAATGAAAACATTCTGCGAAAGAAGTGCGACATGTCCCAGCTCGCAAGTTCTGCTCACCACGATCAGCATGGGAGGTTTTTCTTCGGAAGGACGTTTTTATACACATCTGAATACCGTATGGCGAATAAAGTAGCACACCTCGCGAGTCGCGCCTCTCGCTGCCTCACGACGGGTCCTTGTGAGCGGCCTCGCGCTGACAGATAAATAGCTATGACATCGGAGCCGTAGCAGCCGCTTCTTTCTGCGAACCGTCGCTCGTCTTGAGGCATGGTCGAACCATGCGTGTCAACGGAAGGCAGCGCGTCAGGAGAACAGACGCCAAGTGTTTTTCCGCTGGACCCGACGGCTCCTCGCTCCCTGCAGCCGCAAAACCCGCCTCACACCCCGTTAGCGCCGCAAGAAACCGGGCAATCGCGGTGGAGCTTCGCCGTCGTCAACGTGTTCCTGTAGTGAGTGTCTCGCTAAGGAGTTGTTTTCTCTCGTAATACTACTATTAGCGATCGCTGTGTAGCGGCATGCCGCCACCGTCGATGGGTACACGCGACGGTGTGAACGCGACGCAATCAAAACGGCTACTTACTCAACCCAAAGTCATCGTTGAATCGCCTCATGGGCAGTCGGCCAAGGAAGTAGTAAACGCGCAGCCAGGCAGCCGAACGGTTCTGTAACGCCCCTTGCCCTTCCCTCCCCCCCCACCCCCCCGCCTCCCCACTTCCGCACACACACCTTCGATACCCCCCTCCCTCTCGCCACACCCTCCCTCCTGCATCCCCCATCCCCCCAACCCCATCTGACATCCCCCATCTGCCTTCTCCCGTCCGCTTTCCCCGTCACCCCCATCCGCCTTCCCGCTTCCGCCTTCCTCCTGCCGCCCTTCCCCCATCCGCCTTCCCCCCCATCTGCCGCCCCCCATCCGCTTTCCCCCATCCGCTTTCCCCCATCCGCATTCCCTCATCCACATTCCCATCCGCGTTCCCCCATCCGCCTTCCTCCATCCGCCTTCCCCTATCCGTCTTCCCCCATCCACATCCCACATCCGCCTTCCCCCATCCGCCTTCCCCCATCCGCCTTCCCCCATCCGCCTTCCCCCATTCATCCACATCCCCCCATCCGCGTTCCCCCATCCGCGTTCCCCCATCCGCATTCCCCCATCCGCCTTCCCCCGTCCGGCTTCCCCTGTCCGCATTCCCCCACCCGTTTTCCCCCGTCCTCAAATCCCCCCATTCTCTCGCATTGGTAGCCGGGAACCGGTCCTTATGCAACGAGCTATGCAACGAGTTGCAGCGCAGCACGGTGCAAGTTGGTGCAGTGGAGGCAAGCCAACGTAAAGATCACCCTTCCCACTCCCCCATATCCTCAACTCCCCCCTCCCTCTCTCAGGACCCTCCCCCTATTCCCCCTCCTGGCTCCTCTGTTCCCGTTCTCCATACTTCCCTTCTCTCCCAGTGACAATCGCTCCAGGCGCCGCCCTCATGGAACCCTCATGCAACGAGCGACAGTGCAACCCTTGTTCCCCCTCACCTCCTCCCTTCTCTCCCAGTGGCAATCGCTCCAAGCGCCGCCCTCATGCAACG
Source organism: Closterium sp. Naga37s-1 (assembly GCA_947471745.1). NCBI lineage: Eukaryota > Viridiplantae > Streptophyta > Zygnematophyceae > Desmidiales > Closteriaceae > Closterium > Closterium sp. Naga37s-1. The sequence goes on along the minus strand of CANJKZ010000789.1, from coordinate 4,876,734 downwards.
AGCAGGTGGTGCCTTGTAGAGCAGCCGAAGATCACCCTTCCCCGCCCCATACCTCCAACTCCCTCTCCCTCTCCCTCTCCCGGGACCCTCCCTTGTTCCCCCTCTCCTCTTCCTTCTCTCGTAGTGACGATCGTGCTGCGGAGATAACTACTACAACGGGAGCTTGACTACGGGCTAGGCACGGGTGCTCGTGTGATCTCTGTGTTCGTTGGTCCTTAGTCGTTTTCCTAGTGCACACACAGCTTGCTAGTCCACGGGGAGAATTGGCAAGAGCTTCACTAGAGAAAGTTGACAACAATGGTACAAAAAAATTGGCATGGCAAGACTACATCAGAGCTAGCATTCAGGTCGGTCGACTGCCAGCGCAGCATGGTCGACCGCGTTCCAGCACGACTTGGTCGACCGCGCTCCAGCGGTGCAAAGTCGACGGCGTGTCAACACTGCAGGTTGACGGCGTGCCAGCGTTGCTCCCACAGAACAGCAGCGCACCTACTTCGCAGGTGCTCGCAGATGATTGGCAGGCTAAGCCTCGTCACTTGCACAGCGCACACACCGTGTCAACCTGGCGCTGACGACTGCATCTGATCAGCCACATCGACCTCGGGATACCACCACCGAGATCGGACTCGCCAACTTCGCCTGGGCGACCGGCGCACTCCTCCGCAGAACCTCGTCACCCAGGTAACCTGGTCGACCGAGCAACCACGTCGACCAGCTGCTCTTGTATGTGCCCGTCGACCTCCCAAGTCGACGACCACCCCAAGTCGACGTCACTCCTGGTCGACCAGCTCCACGTCAACTAGCACTCCTGGTCGACCAGCTCCATGTCGACCAGCGCAGTTGTCAGCCGACCGCCCAAGTCGGCTTCCCAAAGTCGGCGTCACCAAGTTGACGTCCTGCTACTCGACGCCCAACTGCTCGGCGTCCTGAGTCGAGGTCGACGTCGACCCCTCCTTCGTCGACCACCAGGTCAGGTCGACCACCAGTAAGTCGACCAGCAGGTCTGGTCGACCAACCGCCAGGTCGACCAGCAGTCCTATCAGCCGACCACCCAAGTCGGCTGCCCCCAAGTTGGCGTCACCAAGTTGACGCCCTCCGCAGGTCGACTTCCCAGGTCGACCTCCCTGAAGTCGGCGCCACCCTGAAGTTGGCGCCCGTGCAGTGGTCCCCGTGCAGGTCGACCTCTTCGTCAACCAGCTCTCCCATTGCTGTAGGTCGGCTGCTCCCCTCACATCCGACCACGAAGTCGGCTCCGCCCAAGCGAGGATGGGGCCAACACACAACTCCCGTCAACACGTGCCACGCGCCGGCCCTCATGCAACGAGCAACAGTGCAGCAAGGTGCAGGTGGTCTCATGGAGGGGAGGCAAGGCGAAGATCACCGTTCCCCCCTTCCCCCTAGCTTCAAGTCCCCCGTCCCTCATTCCCGTTCTCCAATCTTCCCTCTTCCCGCAGTGACGATCGTGCCAGGCGCTGGCCGGCATGCAGCGAGCTGCAGTGTAGCAAGGTGCAGGTGGTGCCGTGGAGGCAGGGTGAGAGGCGCACTGCAATGGAAAAGGGCGAAAGAGACAGGAGGGTCCAAGGGGGTGATGGAGGGGAGGGGGGTTTGAGAAGCAGCGGGTGGGTGGCAGGTGAAGGGCCCGAGGATGAAGAGGAGGAAGATGGAGGGCGTGAGGATGAGGAGCTGGCAGGCGCCATGGCTGCTCTTGGCCTGTTAGTGCAGTTCAGCGGAGGGGCGCGGGCTGTGCAATCAGCACAGGAAGTTAAGGTGAGTGGGGAAGGTATGGCAAGTGGGGAAGGTATGGCAATTGGGGAAGGTATGGCAAGTGGGGAAGGTAAGGTAAGTGGGGAAGGTATGGCGAGTGGGAAAGGTAAGGTGCGTGGGGATTCGGAGCTGGCAGGCGCCTTGGCTGCCCTTGGCCTACCAGTGCAGTTCTGTGGAGGGGCCTGGGCCGTGCCCCTGGTGAACTCAATTTTCTTTGAGGCACTCTCTTGCGTCTTCAACCCTCTCCATTGCAGGTTATCTGTGGATGGTTGTGCCGAATAGGGCTGTAAGGTTTGCACGTTTTTGAGAACTCTCATAAGTCGCAATTGAGAATCCTCAAAAGCAAATGATCAAAAGCGGTTGTGCTCATGGTGGAGGCGAATAGGGCTGTAAGGTTTGCACGTGGATGTCCACAAAACGTTTCTTTGAAACACCTCGAACCCCTTCTCACACCCACTATTTTTGTGTATGCTGCAGCAGCAGGGTGGTGGTGTTGGTGGTGGTGGCAGTGGTGGTTCTGGTGGGGCTCGTGGAGGGACGAAGAAGAGGCGGGGGAGAAGGAGGGGAGATGGAGAGGCAACAGCAGAGTGCGTTACAGATGCAGGGATAGAGGGTGGTGCAGAGAGCATGGCAGGGGTGGGTGCAGCGATAGTAGTGGAGGGTGGTGCACATGCAGCAAGGCAGGTTGCTGCTGATGCAGTGAGAAGGGCTCTCACAGGGGCAGCGGCAGAGATTGCTGGAGGAATGACAGTGGTGGAGAGCGGTGTAGAGGCAGTGGGGGGGAACGGTGCAGAGGCAGTGGAGGGCGGCATGAAGAGAACAGCATGGGTTGCAGAAGTAGAGGAGATGGGGCTGATGCTGCCACGTCATCAGGAGGCGGTGGTGCTGGCGCGTCGGCAGGAGATAGCGGCGCCACTTGTGCAGAAGATGGTGATGCCACGTGTGATGGCAACACTGCTGTGTTAAGTTCAGAGGAAGAGGTTCTAGAGCACTGGGGAGTCCAAGTAAAAGCGGAGGAGGAGGAAGGGAAGGGGCAAGTTGAGGCGATGGGCAGGCAGGGAGGAGAACAGGAACCAAGAGGTAGCTTCCTGGACAAAGGGAGGTGTGGCGATGGAAAACGCGAGCAGCGGTCTGAGCACGCAGCAGGCATGATGAGGGTTCCAGCAGGTGTGGCGGGTGCAGCAGGCGTGGTGATGTGGGGTGGGCGGCAACACCATCCACCTGGCCAAGCTGTGAGTCTCATGCTAAGGACGCGTGGCGCTTCTAGAGCCAACTGAACTCACTTCTCAGTAACCTACCTGTGGCGAAAAGGGAGGGGGGGGCGTATGAGAGTGAAGCAGGCATGGTGTTGGATGCGTTCTGCGGGGTGGGCGGCAACACCGTCCATCTGGCCAAGCTGTGAGTCCTGCCTAGCGGCTGGGAGGTCTTCTGGGATCATGTAATTTCCAGTAACCCGTCCCTTCTCAAGCGGCTCAGCCCAGGTAACCCAGCTAACCCGCCTGTGCCGAGGAGACAACGCCCTACAGGAGTGGATTAGGGGCGGTCTTGGATGGATTCTGCGTGGGGGGCTTTTTGGGCTGGTTGACATGACATCCCAGTGGGGGAGGATTGTGTGAGAGGCAGATGAGCAGAAGGACCATGTGCTTCACTGTCACGGCTTCGTAACAGCGGCTCTTTTGGTATCTTCATTGTTACTTCTCCTACTTCATTGTTGCTTCATTGTGTAGAGACTCCGCTAAACAGTTTCTACCTCCCCCCTTCCATGCCACAACCACAGCATTCGTTTCCTTTTTTTTTTTTGCTTCCACATCCCACCCTGTCACACTTCTCGTTCCCCCTTCCCCACCTCCCATTTCTCCCAGCTGCCCCCACGTGCTGGCCATTGACATGAGCCTGCCTCGCCTCGCCATGCTGCACCACAACCTCAGATTCTACGGTCTTCAGCTGGCCCACCGAGTGGATGCAATTTGTACCGACTTCCTCAGCGTTGCGCCGCGGCTTAAAGCGACGGTGCACATTTGCCACCCAAAACCCAGAACCCTGGCGAACTGTTACTGCGGATGGAAAGTGTCCGCACGAAATCCTGGTTTTCGCCAGCCAGCACTTTCGCGCTGGCAAGCCTGGTTAAAAAAAAAAACTTCTGAACCCAACACTGCCAAAAGTTGCTCGTCGCTTTAAGGTGAGGCATGGGAGAATCTGTGAGGTGTCTTATGATTTGCACTGTATCCCCTCACAGCACGAGCGGATGAGCTTTGCGCCGATTTCCTCAGCGTTGCACCGCGCCTTAAGGTCAATGACTGCATGCATGAGGCATGCGAACACTCATGAGGGGCTTTGAGGTTTTCACTGTCTTCCTCTTCTTTGCACCACGGCCCTGACATCCGTGTGGCCACCCATACCCATGCCACATCCGCCCGTGTGATGTGCCATCCGCCGTATTTCCACCCCCCATCGCATCATGACTCTGCTGTCGTATGTCCCCTTGCCTCCGCCGTTTCGCATTTCGCTCGCTCGTCTGCCTAAAGGGCTGGCTGGCTGATGTGGTTCTTGCCGCCATGCCCACATCCCCCATGCAGCATGTCTTCGTGCCGCCATGCCGTCATGCTCCCACCCCAAATGTGCCTTTCCCTTTCACTGTGCCATCATGTGCTGCAGGGCAGGCTGATGTTGTCTTCCTGTCCCCCCCATGGGGCGGCCCGGAGTATCTCGACCAATCAGAGTACGACATCTGTATCATGCTGCAGCCAGCCAGCGCGTACGTGCCGCCCTTGAGTGCCCTTTACATACCCTCCACGATCAAGTGTCCCTTTCGGAACTTCTCATTCTGTTATGGTGTTGAGTGGAATTTGGAACCTCTCGATCCATGGCCTCACGCTTGCTGACTAGCCCTCTACAAAACGGGGAGGGTGATAGTAGGCTGAATTTTTGTTCGAAAAATCTCAAAAACAGATTCAGCCTCACGCTTGCTGACTAGCCCTCTCTCCGCCCTCCACTGCACCCTTGCTTCCATTGCCTTTCCTGCTTCCCTCAGTTTGGTACCGGGGACCGCACCACTTGCATGCAGTTTCGCAAGTCCACAAAACTGCATCAAATCAGAATTACAAATCAAATGAGAATTACAAATCAAATCAGAATCACAAATCGAATCAGAATTACAAATCAAGTCAGAATAACAGATTGAATCAGTATCAATAATCAAATCAGAATTAGAAACCAAAACAGAATTACAAATCCAATCAGAGTTACAATGCACTACATCACACTCGATACCATTGTTGTCTCCTGTGCTCCTTCCCATCCCCCATCTCTTCCCTGCTACAGCTGTCGCTGAGCATCGCTCCCTCCGTGGCCATGTACCTGCCTCGCAACACTCCCATGCACCACCTGGAGCAAACTCCACCCTCTGTACCACCCTTGGATTTGTTGCCTGTCCCCCCTCCTCGCAGCTCTGCGCTGCTGCAGTTGTCGCTGAGCATCGCCCCCTCAGTGGCCATGTACCTGCCTCGCAACACTCCCATGCACCATTTGGCGCATCTCGCTCACTCTGTCACGCCTTCAGTGTCAGAATCCCAACCACTAGACCATTGGGATAAAAAGGCTTGTTAAGTAGCGGGTCAGTGCGCCCATAACCCCCCAGGACAACGAGCCTGTAACCCTTCCCTAGGATTAATCGGGGATCACCAGTGGACCTCTGACATTCAGGTCCCTGCCTGGTGCGTGACTCATGACTCATGCCACAACTTGCTACAGTCCTGATAACTGTTCACTAGGAGACAAAGATGCGGGTGGGTGCTAACATGTGCTTGGCATTCTTGTCTCAACCTTCGTTTTCATGCTGCAGGTGGAGCGGAATTTCTTGAACGGGAAGTTCAAGACTATCACGGCATACTTTGGCACGATAGCACGTGTTTCCAGATGCATTGAGTGTCGGAATATCCGTATTGTACATCGACATTAATAATCTGGTCATGCCAGGTATTTTGATAAAGACAGGTATATTCAGAATATCCATTGCACGTGTTCCCAGATGCATTGAGTGTCGGACTATCATTAATGTACATTGACATTTATTCTCTGGTCATGTCTGGAGACTAGAAAGCATGATAACACAAAAATATCCAGAATATACAGCTCCACTATTATAATAGCCATAGCCTTAGGAGACATGGTGTCGCGATCAAACGATGATCGTTGCCAGGATCACCTCACGAAGGTTCGCACACTTTGGTCTAGTGGTGGTGGGCCCGTGACCTCAATAGCAGAGTGAATGTAAAATGCTTGAGATGATAAAAACATGCAAATACAACGATATAAATATGAGTACAGGGGAACTTGAATCGTCCTAGCTAGCCATGTACTCTGAGGGGTACATTCCCTTATTCAACTTCATTCTCAACCGTTCGGCGCGTACAGTTACGAAACTGTTTCCGCCAAGATCCTCCTCCGTGCAGCTCCGACGGTTCGGATGCATCTCAACCGTCTGTCGTTTCGAGTCAACTCTGACTCTTAACATTCGTTCTCGATACTGCATGCTTCTTTAGCTGCGGTCGGGAGTGTATTGTAATCTTCATTCGTTGCTATTCGTAACACCCCCCTTCACTCCTGGCCGTAGCTCGACTTGACCTCCTTGACCACACCGCTGAGTTCGGAGCAGTGTTGGTACTGCTGGCGTGGCAGTCGCTTCGTGAGAAAATCTGCTGCCATGTCACCGGTCGAGCAATAGGTCAAATCAACCTTTCCCTTGTCCACTTCGTCCTTCACGAAGAAGTACCGCAGCGCAATGTGTTTGGTGCGATTGACGAAACCAGGTTTGTTCGCAATGCGAATCGCGCTCTGGTTGTCACAGTGAAGGCGAAAGGTGGGCGAAGCTGGGATTTTCGCTTCCTACAGAAGTTCCTGTAGGTAGAGGCCTTCGCGAACTGCTGCGGTTGCTGCAATGAATTCCGCTTCGGCTGATGACAAGGCAACCAGCTCCTGTCTCTGCGAATTCCAGGAGATTGGTCCCGTTGGTTCGAGTCGGAACAGGAAGCCAGTCCTGGACCGTCGATTGTCGGGATCTGCTGCGTGATCGGGGTCCACGTAGCCGATTAGGTTGAAAGATGGGGTTGATGCAGTCGAGTAGCACATCCCAATCTTGGGCGTTGAAACGAAGAACTGTAGGGCGCGCTGCAGGTCCAGAAGATTTTCAGCCATTGGCTTGCGTGAGTACTGGGCCAGCTGACTTGCGATATAGGAAAGGTCAGGCCTGCATGTGACAGAGGCAAAGAGCAGGCATCCCAGCTGCTGCTAGTAAGTCTGAACTCCAGCAGGGGATAGGGCTTTGTTGTCAGGTTTGTGGTTCAGTCCCGGAGTTCGATAGGGAGTTGAGAGCGGTGCAGGCAAGATGTTGAACCGTTTCCCTAACTCCTCTGCGTACTTAGCCGCTGAGAGGTGAATGGCCTCGGGTGTGTAGGAGATGTTGAGGCCTAAGAACTGCTTCACCTCGTGGTTGCACGTGATGTCGACGCGCCTCGCCAGGCTTTTCTCGAACTGCTGGAGTAACTCGTTGCTTGAGCCTGTGTAAAGCAGGTCGTCGACGTAGACCGTGAGGAGAATGTATTCGCCGTGGAAATCACGGCGGTACATTCCTGGGTCGTGCGGCATCTGCTTGAACCCGATTTCAAGCAGGATGTTGTGCAGATACTGCTGCCAAAGCCTTGGTGCCTGTTTTATCCCGTACAGGAACTTGCGCAGCTGGCATACGCGCGAATCCCCTTCGCCGTATGTGTGCGGCTGCTCCACGTAAATCACGGCGTCTACCAATGCGTACAGGAACGCATTCTTGACGTCAATCTGGCGGAGAGGTAGATGTTGGTGCAACCCTACGGTTTGCACTCGGCTTCTTGTCCGTGTGCGTGCATGCGTGTGTGCATGGAATGGAATGAGTGCATGAAATAAATATATATTTCATGCTTATAATAGTGTGTGAATGATGGGTCATGATGTCGAGTGTGTGTGTCAAGTCAATAGCGAATTATCGCTAGTCGCGTGTAACGTGGTCGTTTTGTGTGTCCCGCGTGGTTTCTATTTTGTCGTCCGCGGTTTCTATTTTGTCGCATGTCGAACGTTCGGCGTGTCGCAGGTGTGTGCAGCAGACCCATCAAGAACTCAAGGATGAGTTTGTGATGAAGAACCCGAGCCCCTGGTGTCAACATTCAAGTGATCGCGAAGCTCGCCAAAAGGGTACACCTCAAGAAATTGAAGATAGTTACATTACTTTGTGTAGTGTAACATTTCACTTGGTGTAGGCCCTAGTGAAGGGTAGTTTCGAGACCCTTCGTGGTTGGGGACAGTGTGACACTGTTCCACATCACTGTACCTCGGCTCTTGGGGGTTTGTAGGAGCTGGGAGTCATTCCCAACTCGTAACTCTCCCTAAGTCTTCCTATCTTGAGTTCTAAGACTATAGTGGCTGCCATAGTGCCGTTCGTTCAAACTGACGCTGTGTCGTCAATACTTGGTGAAATCATGCGATCCAAATTGCCTATTGTAGGCGATAATAAGACGCTCCAGATCCAAGTTGAATCAAGTCATTTGAAGCTGTGACCAGAACGCTATGAACGTTTGAAGCCGCTGTGCAGAAATCCGACTATGCACTCTATCTTTCGTTTTAGGCACATTGGAGCCTACTGTGACTATAACAGTAGATGCCTTGCAGCAGCGATGGCGAGCAGGATTCGGACGGAGGTGTGGCGGCTAAGTGGGGCGAACGTCTGGTCGAAGTCGATGCCGTGCCTTTGGTCGTATCCCCGTACCACCCAGCGCGCCTTGAAGCGCTCGATCGTTCCGTCCGCTACGGTCTTCACCCGGAAGACCCATTTGCCTGAGAGGACTCTTGCACCTGCCGCACGGTCGACTAACACCCAAGTATCTCGGGATTCAAGCGCCTTGATTTCTGCGTCCATCGCCTCTCGCCATTCTTTGCTGTGAGGTCCAGTGAGGGCTTGGCGCGGGTTTCGTGGCTCGATCACACGTGGCGCCTTCGAGGTTGCGGTGTGAAGCCCGAGCAGCTGCAATCCTGAGACGGTGCTGTCGTGACGACGTTGCGGGATGACTTCCTGCACATCGTCATCATCGCTCTCTGGTTCAGGTGGTGCAAGTGGTGCTGCGCCACTGCCGCTTCCGCCTGTTCCGCCCATTCCTCCTCCAGGAGAATTGTCGTCATCGTCGCTGCTGCGATCTCTCCATGTGAATTCGCCCCTGGTGTCCTGCTCCAGGATTGCCGCCGCAGCTTCGTCCTCGGGCGTTGCATAGCTGTGCCCGTTGTTTGCGTAGAGGCGGTTCGCATTCATCTGCTCGTCGTGGCGGAACTGGTCAAGGAAGACGCGTTCGTAGAAGATCACGTCGCGAGCGTGGGTGGTCTTCTGACTGAGCAGGTCCAGCACGATCCACGCCTTACGCTCGTGGCTGATGCCGAGGTGAACGCCCCAACGTGCGCGGCTGGCGAATTTGCCGATGGTCGACGTTGGCAGGCGGTATTGGACCATGCACCCCCACACGCGGAGCATGGACGTGTCTCCCTTGGTCCCGGTCCACTTTACATGTGGGGACAGGTTGACGGTGATGGCGGTGGATGAAAGCAGGTTGTGCACCCGCATGGCGTGGTGCATTGCGTAGGTCCAGTAGATCGGCGGCAGTTTCGGCTGCTTCATCAACGCCCGCACCTTTGTCATCAGCGTGCGGTTCGTCCGCTCAGCTACGCCCTGTTGTTGGTGTGCCTAAGGGAGAGAGATATGGTGTTCGATCCCCTTTTGCACGAGGTAACTCTGCAGCTGATTGCTCCTGAATTCCTTTGCGCCGTCAGATTGCCATATTTTCCGCTTCTCCCCGGATTGCCGTTGTGCGTGCGCAAGCCAGAGGCGGAACACCTCATAGGCTCTGTCACGTGTTTCAACGTTCACGATCCACACATAGCGCGTCCCGGCATCGATGAAGGTAAGCGTGTACATCTCGTCGTCGACTCCGCAGTACCCCACGTTCAAGAAATCGCTGTACACCTTGTGCAGCTTGGGGTAGCGGTTTGTCCCTGGTTCGAGCAGCGGGAACGGTTGGTGGCTCAGTGCGGCTCTGGGGCAGACAGTGCAGTTGCGCGGATATGTTACGCCCCTCACTTCAGTGCCATCTGGGCGCAGGAGCGCTCCTGGAGCGAAGACGCCTGCGTCGATGCAGTTTTTCAGCATCGCGCGTGAAGGATGCCCGAGGTGCTGATGCCAGAGTGCATCGTCAGCGCGAAAGCCGGAGGTGCGCATATAGCGCGCGCGAGCTTCTTCGGGGTCTTCATCAGGTACGGGGGCAGGTTCTGCTGCTGCCTCTTCTTCGTCATTAGCGGTAGTCAACATCAGCGCCAGAAATTCTCTGCCGCGGATCTCAGAGAGGGGAATGTTGGTTCTAGGGATGGTTCCAGGAACGAATGTGGGTTCGCGCGGTTCGGGAGCGAGTCCATAGGCAGTGCGGCGTGGAGTTGACGGCTCGTTGCCCCAGTCGATGGTGTCCCATGGATCGCGGTGCGGTGGATTGTCAGGAGGAGGTAATGCGAGTGGAGTGCGGCGCGGGGGACGACCAAGAGGAACAACTGCAGGTGTTGCCTCAGTTTCTTCTACATCATCCTCTCCCCCCTTTTGTTCTTCGCGGAAAGTTCCCCAGCCGCTATTGTCGGCGCCAGTTGCGGCGCCCCATCCTCCGCTTGCGCTGGCCCAGGTTCCGCCGGTGTCACTCGTTCCCCATCCACCAACGCTTCCCCATCCTCCTTCATTGGAGGCGCTTTATTATGCTTCGGCTCCCCATGCGCCGCAAGCGAAGGTCCCGCGTGCTTCGGCGAGACTCTGTTGGCAAAGCTCCTCGGCTTCGCGCCGCACCAATTCTTCTTCCTGCGCCACGGTAAGTGTCTTCGACGGGTCGCGTTGATGAGGGTAAAGTTCCGAAAATTTCTTGTGGGTGTAGGGTCGCGGCACGCCATGTGCATCAAAAGATTCGACGCCCGTTCCGCGCAGCATTCCTTGCAGGTGTTGGGAGGGGGGTCCGATGAGAGGGTATTCTGGCGTGCTGAACACACCGTGCGTGGTGACTTTAAGCTCTTGTTGTGACATGCCTTCCTCTGGCGGCGCATTTCGCTCTGCTTCAGCGATGGCGGCAAGTCCGCGGCCGGCGATGGAGCTAGTTGACGCCGTTGGCGTGTGGCAGTCCCTGCAGATGCTGTCTGTGTCAGGGTCGTGCAGCGCCGTTTCGCGTGGGTGGGTATGATGTGGCACCCACGGTCTGCCGTCAGGGTGTTTCCAATCCCTGCGGTGGATGTGCTCGAACCGTAGTGGCACGAGATCGATTAACTCGTGCGAGTCGCCGATGCAGTCGGGAATATCGAAGTCCAGGACATACACTCCATTTTCGGAGTGCGCTCGTCCGATCTGCCTGCGGGGGAAGTCTCGTGATTCGTAGTGCGGCAGGATGTCACGTGTCTCGCGGTCCGTGCTAAGGTCGATGCCGCAGTCCATGAGCAGTGCGGTGGAAAGAAGGTTGAAGCGCAGGTTGAGTGTGATGTGCGCGCGGCTCCCGCGCGCCTTGAGCACGACAATGCCTTGCGCGCTTGTGCGTAGTCGTGTGTTGTTGGCCACGGTGACGTGGGTGACTGTGGGGGTGGCGACGGCGTTGGATATGTAACGCTCGGAGCCCACCATATGCTGGCCGCAATAGCTGTCCAGGTGCCAAGTGTTGTAGCGCTTGTCGTCATCACGTGCGAGTGGCGCCAGTCGCGGCGTGACGATGTGCGGGGTGTCGAACTTCAGAAATTGCTCGCGCGAGAGCCAGTCGAGTGGCGCCACCCACATATCAAGTACGTGCGAGGGACTCTCAAGCAGCGAGACTGGAAGATTCCAGTCCTGGTCGTCGTCGTCGGTGAAGTCGCGGCACGAACTGAATGGGTTGTTGTTGGAGAACGCCCCGATGGGGTGCGGTGCTGGCTCAGGTGAGGGTGAGCGCTCACGGCGACGACGCGACTCGCCCGTCATGGCCATGTTGCTCATGACGTTGCGAGCTGGGGCAGTCGATGACGACTGCTGCTGCTGATGCTGAACCGTTGGGTTTGGGTTGCGCGCGGGTTGGGGTTGATACCCCTGGGCTGGACGCACGTCGCCTCGTGCGTCTTGTCGGCCGGACCAGCTGCTCGGATTGGTCTGGCGAGGGCGAGATCGGTACTTGCATCGATCTGCCAAATGCCCAAAGTTTCTGCAGATTTTGCAGTAGAGGCGCCGCTGTCTTCGCTCTTCGCGGCGTAGAAGGCGAGCCGTTCTCGTTCTCGTCGTGGCGCTGGTCGCTGCTGATCCATATCGCGTTGTTTGACGAGAAGGGCGGCGCAAAGGGCGGCCTCCGAGATGACCCCCTGCTGTCGGAGAAGCGCCTTGCAGGGCCGCCACTCTGGGCCGAGCCCTTGGAGCACGATGTTCACGAAGATCTCCTCAGAGATTGTGCTCCCAAGTTTCGAGATTTGATCGCGTAAGCTCCGACAGCGATTCAGGTAACTGTTGGCCTTCTCTCCTGGTGCCATCTTTGTCTCCAGTAACTGCTGGAGCAGGCGGCTCGACGACACTGAATCTTTTGGTTGATACACACCGTTTAGGTGACGCCCAGGCGTTCAGGGCCGGAGCAAACGAGGTTTTGTATGAGCGAATGCTCAACTGCTCCGTCGGCGACATATTCCGCAGAAGGACCCCGTACGCCATCAGAGATTCGTTGTAGTACTTGGTTCGTGCGTCGTCAGTGTCCTCCATAGATCCTGAGTAACTCCCGTCGAAGTAGTGAAAAATCTGCGCGTTTTGCAGCAGCAGTTCCAGCTCGAAGCTCCAAGTATAGAAGTCTCTGCCGTCAAAGCACACACTTGTCTTTATTTTTGATATGCTCAGAAACCTTGATTGCGTAGAGAGAATTGCTTCATCGCTGGGACCGGGAGTCTTGGGAGTTGAGCCATTTGTGTCTAGGGAGAAGCCTTGCGGGGCGGAGTTTTGGCCGTTGGAGGCCGGTTGAGTGGGTTGGGATGAAGTTCCCGCGTCGCCATTCCGCAATGTTTGGAGACCTTGCTCCAAGCTCGTGAGTCGCTGAAGTAGTTGTGCGAGGACGGCGGAAGGGATCGTCGTCGTTTCCTCGCCTGTCGCAGTCAGGTTGGGCTGCGCTTCAGCCGTCGAATTCGTCTGACCTCCAGATCCTCCGGCCATTCTTACACGCGATCGTGTGCCAGGCGCCACTTTCTGAATATCGTAATCTTCGAGAGTGGCGGTGCAAAGGATTCCCGAGTCGCTCTCATACCATGTTGCGATCAAACGATGATCGTTGCCAGGATCACCTCAGGAAGGTTCACACACGTTGGTCTAGTGGTGGTGGGCCCGTGACCTCAATAGCAGAGTGAATGTAAAATGCTTGAGATGATAAAAACATGCAAATACAACGATATAAATATGAGTACAGGGGAATTTGAATCGTCCTAGCTAGCCATGTAATCTAAGGGGTACATTCCCTTATTCAACTTCATTGTCAACCGTCCGGCGCGTACAGTTACAAAACTGTTCCCGCCAAGATCCTCCTACATGCAGCTCCGACGGTTCGGATGCATCTCAACCGTCTGTCGTTTCGAGTCAACTCTGACTCTTAACATTCGTTCTCGATACTGCATACTTCTTTAGCTGCGGTCGAGAGTGTATTGTAATCTTCATTCGTTGCTATTCGTAACGCATGGCAAGGGCAGGAACATGATTGACGAGAGATGTTCAAGAGAGAAGAGTGGTTTCACTAATGAGAAGGATACACGATATAGTGCAAGGGAAGGTGGCAAATGGGGGATATACCATACCACAAACTGACAAATTTAGATGATAATACACTATAGTTTTGCATGCAATACTAGTTAGCTCTACCTATAGTGCTGCAATCACCAAGTAGCAGCTTGAACTGTCAAACTAGGAATGAATGATTGCATTAGGTCAAAGGGGGGTACAAGTACAAAGTAGAGAGAACTGTTGTGCCCCCTACGGCTAAACCCAGTACAGCCTAAGTAAACATAAACACATATGTTTTGACACACCCCCATAGGCGAAGTGGGGGATAGCCAGAGCAAGCAAGTGGCCACTCTATCGAGGACGCCGTTGATCTTCTCTTCAGCTGAATCCGACGGCTGAAATCGCCTTCAACAAATTTGAAGTAGAGGTTGGAATGTAGACTGTTGATGTAGTCAGATGTCGATCTGACGGATACGGATGAACTGGCCCTAATGGATTTGAAAGTTGGAATATGGGCCGTTCATGTAGTCAGATGTCGATCTGGTGGTCGACGATGACGTGAATGTGTCAGAGGTCCACTGATGATCCCCGATTGATCCTAGGGAAGGGTTACAGGCTACTTGTCCAGGGGGGTTAGGGGTGCACTGACCCGCTACTTAAAAAGCCCTTTTATCCAAATGGTCTAGTGGTTGGGATTCTGACATGGTATCAGAGCAAAGGTATTGGGTTCGAATCCCAGTATGTGCACTTCGGGCATCCTAGTGCGGAGGGGGTGTCAGAGGTTCACTGGTGATCCCCGATTGATCCTAGGGAAGGGTTACAGGCTACTTGTCCTGGGGGTTATGGGCGCATTGACCCGCTACTTAAAAAGCCCTTTTATCCCAATGGTCTAGTGGTTGGGATTCTGACAGAATGTGGGGCCTGCTGATGCGGTGATCAGTTGCGATGTAGCAGAGCCCATTGATGTCGATGAAGCGATTGCAATCGTCCGGCGTGTTGCTCCATCCTGACAGTCAGAAACGCCAAGGAAAGAAAACAATGCAGCGCACTTTCTTCCCCCCTCTAGTAAAGCACTCCAAAACTTCCAGCAGCTGCAAAAACAAATCAGCCAGGTGTTAAGTCGCACGTAAAAGCGCGGATACCTAAAAAATGAAGACCTCGAACTGACATTTCTTGTCGTGATGCATCCAAAAATTATGGTAGTGTTCTCAGCAGTTGCAGTTGGCAGCACTTGTCGCGGTTGAAATTAATGCAGTTGTCGTGGGCGGGTCGGGGGCAAGTTGTTGGTAGCAGAGTTGGAATGGATTGTTCGAGCAATTTGTCGTAATGCGCTGATGGCTCCTGGGCAGGGATGAATGTGTATTGCTGGCTCTCCCCCCCTTCACTGTTGCTGCCGCCTTCTTCGGTTCGTCGAATGTTGTTATTGTCAACAGGAGTTGTGTGTTGGCCCCGTCCTCGCTTGGGCGGAGCCGACTTCGTAGCTGGGTATGCGGGGAGCGCAGCCGGCCAACTGCAGTGGGCGACGCCGACTTAAGCGTGCAAGTCGACATGCTTGGTCGACCTGCACGGGGCCACTGCGACGCCGCCAACTTTGGGACGCCGGCGGCTGGCTTCGACCCGGTGGTCGACGAGGGGAGGGCCGCCGACTTTGGAGGGCGTCGATGTCGACCTAGGAGGGGTGTCGACTTGGAGGGCGCCAACTTTGGGAGGACGCCGACTTCGTGGCGTCGATCTGAGGGGCGTCGACTTGGTGACGCCGACCTGGGAAGTTGACTTGGTACAGTTGGCGGACAGAGGATTTGGTCGACCAGAAGTGGTCGACCTGGGGGAATGGCTGACTTCGTGAAGCCGGCGAGGGTGGTCGCCGACCTGGGTGGTCGCCGAGCACGAGGAGCAGCACTTGGTTGGCGTGGTTGCCCGGTCGACCAAGTTACCCGGGCGGCGGGTACCTACGGAGGCGTGCGATAGTTGCCTAGGTGGTTCAGGTGACGCCAACATTGGTGGCGGTATCCCGAGGTCGATGTGGCTTATCAGGCGCAGTCAACAGCACGTGAACGATTTGGTGTCTGCTCTGTGCACGTGATGGGGCACAGCACGCCAATCAACTGCGAGCACCTGCGAAGCGGGTGCGCTGTTGTCCCGCGGGTGCAACGTTGTGTAGCCGCCTTGCTGCAGCGTTGGCATGCCGTCGACTTGCAGCGTTGGCAGGTTGCCATTTTGCACCGTTTGAGTGCGGTCGACCTTGCTGCGCTGGAATGCGGTCGACCGTGCTGTGCTGGAGGTCGACCTGCTTGCATGCTAGGTAGAGTTGCATGTGACGTAATCGGCTTTGCCAATGTTGTTGCAACCATTGTTGTAAACTTTTGCTAGTGAAACTCTTGCCAATTCTCCCCGTGAATGCGCGCATAGAGAGAACACAAGGCAAATGCTAAGGAACGCTACGATCACTCTCACAACCGTGCCTTCCCTCGTAGTCCGGCTTTCGTTGTAGTAGTTATCTTTGCATGGTGCGGTAAGAGTAGATGGCCCCGCAAATTGCCTGCAGATAGGAGCCGACTTTTGCACCTACTAAGTCGTTCGTAGGCCGGCAGCCCATGCGACTATGATGCTCGTCCTGGTATTTTCTGGCGCGGTGGAAGATAGCCTAGAGGCACGACTGGCTAATGCGAGGAGACCCCACGAGGCTGGCGAGTACGGGATGACTCTCCCGTCGGAGGTCGTTGAGCTGGGCATCCGGATGCAGTGGGCAACGGAACACCCCTCACGACCTGCTTTTCCTGGACCTGTGCGTAACGAATGCGGCGTCGACGAGGAGGGCGACGGTGGCGGCTGCAAGGGCACGAGGAGGATGAGAGTGATCAGGAGAGCCGACTTTTGGTGAAGTCGGGGGGGGGGGGGGGGGAATCGAGCGCGAGGGCTGCAGACGTCGGCAGCTGCTGGAGGACATCGAAGTAGCGTGACACTGACGTTGGCGACCCACGTGACGGCGGGCGGAATGGCGCCGGGTTACAGCTACTTCAAATTCACGTTGGACAAGATCGTTGTCACCGCTCCACTGGTCGGTCGTCACGACCTTATCACGTGAAAGGAGTTCATCGAGCCCCAGCTGGAGGTGGCCAGGCTGATGTGCTTCGCCGACGGCTCCGTGGAGACGCCGCCTGAGAACAACGCCGAGCTGCGTGCAAAGTTCCGCGCAGTTCATTTGCTGACCTTCATGGTCATCTCGCGGTGCTGCTCGCCTGTGGTGCAGATCGCCCTGAAGTCGTGCCGGAGTCACCTGGACCTCGACCACTGGGCGTGGCAGCTCATCACGTTGACGTACCACCGACGACCTGTACATCGGCCAACTAGAGGAGCAGCTGACGCACCTGAGGATGGGCGAGCAGGAGGCGGCGACCAACTACTGCAACCAGGCTCGGCGACTTCTTGCCAACATGCGGATGGCCGGCGTCGACTACTCGACAGCATCGTACATCACGCACGTCATCAAGGGGCTCCCGAGCGGCTTCAACCTAATGCACTGACTGCTGGTGATGCCGGGCATGCAGGAGTCGCTTAACGAGGACACCTTAACATCGCACATCATCCGGGACGAGGCAATGCAGGAGGCCGAGAAGTCTACGAAGCTATTGCCGCAGGCTAACTACATCGCCCCGACGAAGCAAGGAAGTCGACCGGGGTAGCGTGACAAGCCAAGCAGCGACAAGGCCAAGTCGGCCAAGGAGGGCAGTCGGGGAGGAGGAGGTTGACGTCGAAAGTGCCGGCTGTGCGGCGACCCCGACCACCTCTCCTTGGCGGCGACCCCGACCGCGAGGGCTCCGACGACGACGACACCAAGGAAGGTCGCGGGAGGTCGGCTGGTTGTCGCCCACGTCGAGAGATCAAGCCGCGCAAGGAGAAGCAGTTGACCAAGTCGACGTCGGTGAAGGACGCCGACTCCTCCTCAGGCAGCAAGGGGCAAGGTGACGGGGAGGCTTCGTGCTCGCTGGTCGCTGGCGCCGGAAGCCGGCGAGGATTTCCAGGCAGTTGCATAAGTCGTACAAGCGAACCCGGCGATGGTCCTGCTCGACAGTGGCTGCTCGCATCACCTGATGGGGACGAGGGAGGCCTTCATCAACCTGGGGCCGAGCGGCGACGTCAAGCACGTGCACGGCTTCAATGGAGCGCTGCACGACGTCCAGGGCCGAGGCATCGTCGCCTTGTGAGGGGAGGCTGAGAAGCAGGTGCTCATCCCCGACGTGCTTTACGTCCCGGGCGTGAAGACGAACCTGTTGTCAGCTGGCCAGCTGCAAAAGAGCAGCGTAAAGATGCAGGATGGCGGCGACGAGATGCTGCTCGTCTCGGCAGCGGGGGACGTTCTTGGTCGAGCAAAGTACACCGGCCGGGTCCTCTGCACTGACCTACGCGAGGTCAGGTCGTGTGCACGTCATCAGGTACATGAGGCAACCCACAAGCTCTGAATGCGAACCACTCGGCTCTACGGACTCGTCCGAAGGTGGAGCTGAGAGCGAGTGGCCTGTAGGCAGAGGAGTGGGCTGTGGCGAGGACCACGTGAAGCCGAAGCGCCGAAGGAAATGGTGCACCATGTGTGACTACGTCAGGGTGATGGTGCGCCGTGCTCTTTCCCCGGTGATCTGCAAGCTAAGATAGCTCTGCAGCTGACCCAGGTCAGTGCAGGTGTGTCTCTTCTGCAGCTCCGCCTTCACTAGGGTCAGTGCCTCAGTGTCAGCAGTAGCAAAAACCGAGTCGTCGACGTACATGAGAACGTATAACGGCGACAGAGAAGTGTCGGTGCGTAGAAACAGCGACGGGTCAGCAGAGGAAGGAGCAAACCCAAGAGCCGCAGGTGTCGTCCTCAGTGTGTCGTGCCACTCGTGGGGCGCCTGCCGGAGACCGTAGACTTGCCATCGGAGGCTCCACTGGGTACCCTCAGGAAATGACCTAGTGAGGCCAGGTGGGCGGCGCACCCAGATCTCCTTGTGAAGGCTGCCCTGCAGCAAAGCTGTGGAGAAGTCGAGGGAGTGCAGCTCGTAGTCACGCTGTGCTGCTGTCAAACTATGATAATGCTTGTGCTGTGTAGGCTGTAGTGGGGTAGCCCATAAGGGGTACAACCCAAATTAGGGTTAGCATATGTACCCACATCTCTGTTCAATGCACTCATTCCTGCTGCTAGATTCTGACATGGTTTCAGAGCACTAGGTCCGTAGGATCGTTTTTTTTTTCGGGCCCACCTACCGTTGCGGTTACCACGCTACCCCACGTGCGCCTCCTTCAGGTATGTCTCAGGTAGACCCTCCTCTCTTGCCTGCGCCGGTTGAGGTCACTGGTGACTCAGGTCCTGCTGAGGGTGGTCCTGCTCGGGGTGCTGCTACTGGGGGTGCTGAGCCTTGGGGTGCGGAGCCTTGGGGTGCTGAGCCTAGGGGTGCTGAGCCTGGGAGTGCGGAGCCTGGAGGTGCGGAGCTTGGGGGTGCGGAGACTTGGGGTGCTGAGTCTGGGCGTGAGGAGTCTGGGGGTGCCGAGCCTGGGGGTACTGAGCCTGGGGGTGCTGTACCTTGGAGCGCTGAGGCGTCTGGTGAGCAGTCTCCCTGGGGCAGCCGTCTCCGTAGTCGCTCCGCTGGTACCTCGCCGCTGCACTCTCGTCGTCGACTCCCTCTCTCCCCACAGCAGCTGCGTGAGTGGTACGTTGGCCGTCAGGGTCACGCTGCTGGAGCTAGGGGCCCTGCTGCGAGAGGCGCTGGAGCCGGTGACTCTGCTACTGGAGTTGTTTCTGCTGGAGGTTCTGGAGCTGCTGAGGGTGCTGGAGCTGGAGGTTCTGGAGCTGCTGCGGGTGCTGGTGCTAGAGGTTCTGGAGCTGGAGGTTCTGGAGCTGCTGCGGGTGCTAGCGCTGAGGGTTCTGAGTCTGCTGTTGCGCGGTCTCCTTGGAGTAGCCGCCTTCGTCCGCGTGTACCTCTCACCTCTCAGCAGCTGCACGACTGGTACGGTCGCCGTCAGGGTCGCGCTTCTGGAGCTCAGCGCTCTGCCGTTGGAGGTACTTCTGCTGCCGTCACTGGAGCTGGGAGTGGTGCTGGTCCCGGAGGTGCTCGTACTGGAGGTACTGGAGCTGCTGGGGCTGGAGGTGCTGAGCCTGACGGTGCTACTGCTGGAGACCCTGGGTCTGGGGGTGCTGCTGCTGGTGACACTGAGGCTGGGGACCCTGGGACTGGAGGTGCTGGTTCTGAGGGTGCTGCTACTGGTGGAGCTGGTCCTGGAGGAGCTGGCGCTGAGGGGTCTGGTGCTGCTGGAGGTGCTGGAGCTGCTGGGGGTGCTGGAGCTGCTGGTGCTGGTGGCACTGCACAGCCGCGCCTGTTCTTTGCTCCGCCGTCTCCGTCGTCTCAGCCACCGTCTGACTCTGTACTTCGCCAGGTTCTTAGTCTCCCTTCGTCTACTGGTCTTCCGTTACAGCCTGGCTCACCGCTGCCTGCTCCTTCTCCTTACACTGAGCAGTCAGAGGGTCTCACTGAGCGTCGTGAGCCTGCGTCGCGTCCTGTCTCGCCTGTCCGTTCTGGTCGTTTCGGTCGTCGTGTTCCTCGCTCGCGTCAGCCGGTTGTCCCCGGCACCCACCTCGTAGTTCGTCGTCCTTCCTCTCCTCCGCAGCGTGCTCCCCTGCTGTCCCCTCCTGTGTCTTCTCTGCCTACCGTTCCTGAGCCTGATTCTGACCGCGTTCGTGCTGCTAGCCCTACTGTCACACGTCTGCTAGCCGCAGTTGTCACTGACCCGTCGTTTGAGTCTGCTGCTGCGTCTGCCTTGGTCGCTGAGCTTGTTGACTTTGCTGCTGCCTGTCGTCTAGACTACGCCACTAGTCTTGTTGCTGAGTCTGAGTCTGTCTGTCCTCCGTCCGTCGGGGGTGAGTGTGCTCTTGGCACGGACGTCCTTGAGGACAGGCAGGAGGACCTTGAGTGTCTTGCAGCCACTGCGCCTCATCTCGTGTCCATGCTGCTTGCCCTTGAGGGAGACCCGGATGCTCCAGACATCCCGACCCCGCGCTCTTACGCTGAGGCGATCGCGGGTGAGTACTCCTCTCAGTGGCAGACAGCCATGGACGCAGAGATGGCATCCTGGAAGTCCACAGGCACCTACGTCGACGAGGTTCCCCCTCCTGGGGCGAACATCGTCAGTGGCATGTGGATTTTCAGGGTGAAGCGGCCGCCAGGTTCTCCGCCTGCCTTCAAGGCTCGTTACGTTGCTCGAGGTTTCAGTCAGCGAGAGGGAGTTGACTTCTTTCAGACTTTCTCCCCCACCCCAAAGATGACCACTCTTCGGGTGCTGCTGCACGTTGCCGCTCAGCGTGACTACGAGCTTCACTCTCCTGACTTCAGCACAGCTTTCTTACAGGGCAGCCTGCACGAGGAGATCTGGCTGCGCCGCCCTCCTGGCTTCACTGGGTCGTTCCCTCCTGGTACCCAGTGGAGCCTCCGGCGGCCGGTCTACGGTCTCCGCCAGGCGCCACGTGAGTGGCACGACACACTGAGGACGACACTTGCGGCTCTTGGGTTCGCGCCTTCTACTGCTGACCCGTCGCTGTTTCTGCGCACCGACACTTCGCTGCCGCCGTTCTACATCCTCGTATATGTCGACAACTTGGTCTTTGCCACTGCGGACACTGAGGCTCTCGCCCTGGTGAAGTCGGAGCTGCAGAAGAGACACACGTGCACAGACCTGGGTGAGCTGCGCAGCTACCTTGGCTTGCAGATCACCCGGGACAGAGCACGCCGCACCATCACACTGACTCAGTCACACATGGTGCAGCAGGTCCTTCAGCGCTTCGGCTTCACCTGGTCCTCGCCACAGCACACTCCTCTGGCTACAGGTCACTCGCTCTCAGCTCCACCTTCGGACGAGTCCGTAGAGCCGAGTGGTCCTTACCCAGAGCTAGTGGGCTGCCTCATGTACCTGATGACCTGCACTCGTCCTGACCTTGCGTACCCTCTTGGCCTTCTCGCTTGCTACGTGGCTCCTGGTAGGCACCGACCGGAGCACATGGCTGCTGCTAAGAGGGTACTGTGCTACTTGTGCAGTACATCGGGCATGGGGCTCGTGCTTGGAGGGCGGAGCCCAGTTGTCCTCACTGGGCACTCGGACGCTTCTTGGGTTGACGACCTGGCTACACAGCGGTCGTCACAGGGTTACACCTTCAGCCTTGGCTCTGGCTCTGTTTCTTGGCGGTCTACACGCTCGTCTTCTGTTCTCGGCTCCAGTTGTGAGGCTGAGATCTACGCCACAGCCATGGCTGCACAGGAGCTACGCTGGCTCACCTACCTGCTGACCGACCTGGGAGAGCGGCCTCGTTCTCCTCCAGTGCTGTACGTAGACAACAAGGCCGCCATTGCCTTGTGTCAGGAGCACAGACTAGAGCACAGAACGAAGCACATCGCTCTGCGTTACTTCCTCGCTCGAGAGTTGCAGCAGCGAGGTCAGCTTCGTCTTGCTCACGTGGCCACTCGGGCCAACACTGCTGATATATTCACCAAGGCACTTCCGTCTGGTGATCATCAGCGTTTCTGTACTTTGTTAGGCCTAGTGCCCACTTTTCCTCACTTGCTGTAGACCTTGTTTGTACTGTGATCTATATATATACCTGCTTGCTTGCTTTGCTAGGTAGAGATCACTGTGATGCTGTTGTTGCATATATACCTCTGCATGTGAACTGGCCTTGTGGCCCTTTGCTTGTGCTCAGTGTGTGTGGTGACGTTGTGATCCACCCTGAGCTTGCTTTGCTTCTCTTGACTGGTCTTGATACTCCTTGCTCTCCCCCACTTTGCCTATGGGGGTGTGTCAAACTATGATAATGCTTGTGCTGTGTAGGCTGTAGTGGGGTAGCCCATAAGGGGTACAACCCAAATTAGGGTTAGCATATGTACCCACATCTCTGTTCAATGCACTCATTCCTGCTGCTAGATTCTGACAGCTGCAACGTGCAGCAACACCCGAAGAGTAGTCATCTTCGGGGTGGGGGAGAAGGTCTGGAAGAAGTCGACCCCCTGTCGCTGACTGAAGCCTCGAGCAACGTAACGCGCCTTGAAGGCGGGTGGAGAACCCGGCGGCCGCTTCACTCCAAAAATCCACATGCACTAGACTATGTTCGCCCCAGGAGGAGGAACCTTGTCGACATAGGTGCATGTGGACTTCCAGGAAGCCATCTCTGCGTCCATGGCTGTCTGCCACTGAGAGGAGTACTTACCCGTGATCGCCTCAGCGTAAGAGCGCCGTGTAGGGATGCCAAGTGCATCCGGGTTTCCCTCAGGGCAAAGCAGCATGGATGCGAAACGAGGTAAAACGACCGCAAGAATCTCAAGCTCAAACTGCCTATCCTCAAGGACGTCACTGCTAAGGGCAGGCTCACCCTCGACGGACGGAGGACAGACAGACTTAGACTCAGTAACAAGACTCGCGACGTAGTAAAGACGAGTGGTAGCAACAAAGTCGACTAGCTCAGTGAGTAGGGCAAACGCAGCAGTAGACTCAATGGAAGGGCCAGTGACGATAGTGGCAAGGAGACGAGTGACAGTATGACTGGCAGCACGAGCAAGGTCGGACGGCGGGTCAGGAACGTCAGGAAGAGAGGACGCCGGAGGAGATAGCAGGAGAACACGCTGTGGATCAGAGGAAGGACGAAGTGCCATAACGTGAGTGCCTGGGACAGCAGGAGGACGAGCACGAGCGATAGGACGAGCACGAACAGGTGTGGAGGCACGAGACTCAGGCTCACGACGCTCAGTCAGGGAGTCTGACATCTCAGTGTAGGGAGAAGGAGCAGGCAGTGGGGAGCCAGGTGGCAAACCTAAAAGCTGTGCTCCCTAGAACGCACCTCACTACAACCTATCACATTTTTTACATTTTGACACATTTCTGCAGTGCAACCACCAAAACCCTGTAGAGTGGCCAATAACTTGTAGTAACCTAGAGTTATAAAAATTGGTTCGGAAAGGTAAAGGTCTGCGATCCGATCCATTGCAGTACTTATCAGGGTTTCACAATAACCTTGAAAAATCAGGCCTTTTCTTATACGAAGGCTGTCAATCAGGCATCATTTCTACAGGGACCCTGATGGATCAGGGCTCCTAAATTTGAATACCGTATAAGGCCCTGCCGGGGTACTACAGTATAGGTATACAAGAAATAGACAACATTCATCTGATAATGAGGACCCTCATGCAGATTGGCAACTCGTACCAACTGAGAAGCCACATTTATCCAAGGTCATATTTACGGCACACAAATAAACCTGGAGCCTACACCCTTAACACACTTCTTCTCATTGTACATGTAGTATTTTGAAATGGCTCCATTCTGAGCTCCACCATAGAAGCTGTATGCACCTGAGCACGTCAATGATGGTGATACTGGTTTATGCCTACCCTTCTTGCACACGCCGACATCGAATGACCAATACTCTGCTCGAGGTGCGGAGCCTGGGGGTGCTGAGCCTAGGGGTGCTGAGCCTGGGAGTGCGGAGCCTGGAGGTGCGGAGCTTGGGGGTGCGGAGACTTGGGGTGCTGAGTCTGGGCGTGAGGAGTCTGGGGGTGCCGAGCCTGGGGGTACTGAGCCTGGGGGTGCTGCACCTGGGAGCGCTGAGGCGTCTGGTGAGCAGTCTCCTGGGGCAGCCGTCTCCGTAGTCGCTCCGCTGGTACCTCGCCGCTGCATTCTCGTCGTCAACTCCCTCTCTCCCCACAGCAGCTGCGTGAGTGGTACGTTGGCCGTCAGGGTCACGCTGCTGGAGCTAGGGGCCCTGCTGCGAGAGGCGCTGGAGCCGGTGACTCTGCTACTGGAGTTGTTTCTGCTGGAGGTTCTGGAGCTGCTGAGGGTGCTGGAGCTGGAGGTTCTGGAGCTGCTGCGGGTGCTGGTGCTAGAGGTTCTGGAGCTGGAGGTTCTGGAGCTGCTGCGGGTGCTGGCGCTGAGGGTTCTGAGTCTGCTGTTGCGCGGTCTCCTTGGAGTAGCCGCCTTCGTCGGCGTGTACCTCTCACCTCTCAGCAGCTGCACGACTGGTACGGTCGCCGTCAGGGTCGCGCTTCTGGAGCTTAGCGCTCTGCCGTTGGAGGTACTTCTGCTGCCGTCATTGGAGCTGGGAGTGGTGCTGGTCCCGGAGGTGCTCGTACTGGAGGTACTGGAGCTGCTGGGGCTGGAGGTGCTGAGCCTGACGGTGCTACTGCTGGAGACCCTGGGTCTGGGGGTGCTGCTGCTGGTGACACTGAGGCTGGGGACCCTGGGACTGGAGGTGCTGGTTCTGAGGGTGCTGCTACTGGTGGAGCTGGTCCTAGAGGAGCTGGCGCTGAGGGGTCTGGTGCTGCTGGAGGTGCTGGAGCTGCTGGGGGTGCTGGAGCTGCTGGTGCTGGTGGCACTGCACAGCCGCGCCTGTTCTTTGCTCCGCCGTCTCCGTCGTCTTAGCCACCGTCTGACTCTGTACTTCGCCAGGTTCTTAGTCTCCCTTCGTCTACTGGTCTTCCGTTACAGCCTGGCTCACCGCTGCCTGCTCCTTCTCCTTACACTGAGCAGTCAGGGGGTCTTACTGAGCGTCGTGAGCCTGCGTCGCGTCCTGTCTCGCCTGTCCGTTCTGGTCGTTTCGGTCGTCGTGTTCCTCGCTCGCGTCAGCCGGTTGTCCCCGGCACCCACCTCGTAGTTCGTCGTCCTTCCTCTCCTCCGCAGCTTGCTCCCCTGCTGTCCCCTCCTGTGTCTTCTCTGCCTACCGTTCCTGAGCCTGAGTCTGACCGCGTTCGTGCTGCTAGCCCTACTGTCACACGTCTGCTAGCCGCAGTTGTCACTGACCCGTCGTTTGAGTCTGCTGCTGCGTCTGCCTTAGTCGCTGAGCTTGTTGACTTTGCTGCTGCCTGTCGTCTAGACTACGCCGCTAGTCTTGTTGCTGAGTCTGAGTCTGTCTGTCCTCCGTCCGTCGGGGTCGAGTGTGCTCTTGGCACGGACGTCCTTGAGGACAGGCAGGAGGACCTTGAGTGTCTTGCAGCCGCTGCGCCTCATCTCGTGTCCATGCTGCTTGCCCCTGAGGGAGACCCGGATGCTCCAGACATCCCGACCCCGCGCTCTTACGCTGAGGCGATCGCGGGTGAGTACTCCTCTCAGTGGCAGACAGCCATGGACGCAGAGATGGCATCCTGGAAGTCCACAGGCACCTACGTCGACAAGGTTCCCCCTCCTGGGGCGAACATCGTCAGTGGCATGTGGATTTTCAGGGTGAAGCGGCCGCCAGGTTCTCCGCCTGCCTTCAAGGCTCGTTACGTTGCTCGAGGTTTCAGTCAGCGAGAGGGAGTTGACTTCTTTCAGACTTTCTCCCCCACCCCAAAGATGACCACTCTTCGGGTGCTGCTGCACGTTGCCGCTCAGCGTGACTACGAGCTTCACTCTCCTGACTTCAGCACAGCTTTCTTACAGGGCAGCCTGCACGAGGAGATCTGGCTGCGCCGCCCTCCTGGCTTCACTGGGTCGTTCCCTCCTGGTACCCAGTGGAGCCTCCGGCGGCCGGTCTACGGTCTCCGCCAGGCGCCACGTGAGTGGCACGACACACTGAGGACGACACTTGCGGCTCTTGGGTTCGCGCCTTCTACTGCTGACCCGTCGCTGTTTCTGCGCACCGACACTTCGCTGCCGCCGTTCTACATCCTCGTGTACGTCGACGACTTGGTCTTTGCCACTGCGGACACTGAGGCTCTCGCCCTGGTGAAGTCGGAGCTGCAGAAGAGACACACGTGCACAGACCTGGGTGAGCTGCGTAGCTACCTTGGCTTGCAGATCACCCGGGACAGAGCACGCCGCACCATCACACTGACTCAGTCACACATGGTGCAGCAGGTCCTTCAGCGCTTCGGCTTCACCTGGTCCTCGCCACAGCACACTCCTCTGGCTACAGGTCACTCGCTCTCAGCTCCACCTTCGGACGAGTCCGTAGAGCCGAGTGGTCCTTACCCAGAGCTAGTGGGCTGCCTCATGTACCTGATGACCTGCACTCGTCCTGACCTTGCGTACCCTCTTGGCCTTCTCGCTCGCTACGTGGCTCCTGGTAGGCACCGACCGGAGCACATGGCTGCTGCTAAGAGGGTACTGCGCAACTTGTGCAGTACATCGGGCATGGGGCTCGTGCTTGGAGGGCGGAGCCCAGTTGTCCTCACTGGGCACTCGGACGCTT
The DNA here is from genome assembly GCA_947471745.1 of Closterium sp. Naga37s-1. NCBI lineage: Eukaryota > Viridiplantae > Streptophyta > Zygnematophyceae > Desmidiales > Closteriaceae > Closterium > Closterium sp. Naga37s-1. The sequence goes on along the minus strand of CANJKZ010000789.1, from coordinate 4,850,005 downwards.
CTTGGGTTGACGACCTGGCTACACAGCGGTCGTCACAGGGTTACACCTTCAGCCTTGGCTCTGGCTCTGTTTCTTGGCGGTCTACACGCTCGTCTTCTGTTCTCGGCTCCAGTTGTGAGGCTGAGATCTACGCCACAGCCATGGCTGCACAGGAGCTACGCTGGCTCACCTACCTGCTGACCGACCTGGGAGAGCGGCCTGGTTCTCCTCCAGTGCTATACGTAGACAACAAGGCCGCCATTGCCTTGTGTCAGGAGCACAGACTGGAGCACAGAACGAAGCACATCGCTCTGCGTTACTTCCTCGCTCGAGAGTTGCAGCAGCGAGGTCAGCTTCGTCTTGCTCACGTGGCCACTCGGGCCAACACTGCTGATATATTCACCAAGGCACTTCCGTCTGGTGATCATCAGCGTTTCTGTACTTTGTTAGGCCTAGTGCCCACTTTTCCTCACTTGCTGTAGACCTTGTTTGTACTGTGATCTATATATATACCTGCTTGCTTGCTTTGCTAGGTAGAGATCACTGTGATGCTGTTGTTGCGTATATACCTCTGCATGTGAACTGGCCTTGTGGCCCTTTGCTTGTGCTCAGTGTGTGTGGTGACGTTGTGATCCACCCTGAGCTTGCTTTGCTTCTCTTGACTGGTCTTGTGACTCCTTGCTCTCCCCCACTTTGCCTACGGGGGTGTGTCAAACTATGATAATGCTTGTGCTGTGTAGGCTGTAGTGGGGTAGCCCATAAGGGGTACAACCCAAATTAGGGTTAGCATATGTACCCACATCTCTGTTCAATGCACTCATTCCTGCTGCTAGATTCTGACAGCTGCAATGTGCAGCAACACCCGAAGAGTAGTCATCTTCGGGGTGGGGGAGAAGGTCTGGAAGAAGTCGACCCCCTGTCGCTGACTGAAGCCTCGAGCAACGTAACGCGCCTTGAAGGCGGGTGGAGAACCCGGCGGCCGCTTCACTCCAAAAATCCACATGCACTAGACTATGTTCGCCCCAGGAGGAGGAACCTCGTCGACATAGGTGCATGTGGACTTCCAAAAAGCCATCTCTGCGTCCATGGCTGTCTGCCACTGAGAGGAGTACTTACCCGTGATCGCCTCAGCGTAAGAGCGCCGTGTAGGGATGCCAAGTGCATCCGGGTTTCCCCCAGGGCAAAGCAGCATGGATGCGAAACGAGGTAAAACGACCGCAAGAATCTCAAGCTCAAACTGCCTATCCTCAAGGACGTCACTGCTAAGGGCAGGCTCACCCTCGACGGACGGAGGACAGACAGACTTAGACTCAGTAACAAGACTCGCGACGTAGTAAAGACGAGTGGTAGCAACAAAGTCGACTAGCTCAGTGAGTAGGGCAAACGCAGCAGTAGACTCAATGGAAGGGCCAGTGACGATAGTGGCAAGGAGACGAGTGACAGTATGACTGGCAGCACGAGCAAGGTCGGACGGCGGGTCAGGAACGTCAGGAAGAGAGGACGCCGGAGGAGATAGCAGGAGAACACGCTGTGGATCAGAGGAAGGACGAAGTGCCATAACGTGAGTGCCTGGGACAGCAGGAGGACGAGCACGAGCGATAGGACGAGCACGAACAGGTGTGGAGGCACGAGACTCAGGCTCACGACGCTCAGTCAGGGAGTCTGACATCTCAGTGTAGGGAGAAGGAGCAGGCAGTGGGGAGCCAGGTGGCAAACCTAAAAGCTGTGCTCCCTAGAACGCACCTCACTACAACCTATCACATTTTTTACATTTTGACACATTTCTGCAGTGCAACCACCAAAACCCTGTAGAGTGGCCAATAGCTTGTAGTAACCTAGAGTTATAGAAATTGGTTCGGAAAGGTAAAGGTCTGCGATCCGATCCATTGCAGTACTTATCAGGGTTTCACAATAACCTTGAAAAATCAGGCCTTTTCTTATACGAAGGCTGTCAATCAGACATCATTTCTACAGGGACCCTGATGGATCAGGGCTCCTAAATTTGAATACCGTATAAGGCCCTGCCGGGGTACTACAGTATAGGTATACAAGAAATAGACAACATTCATCTGATAATGAGGACCCTTATGCAGATTGGCAACTCGTACCAACTGAGAAGCCACATTTATCCAAGGTCATAGTTACGGCACACAAATAAACCTGGAGCCTACACTCCCAACACACTTCTTCTCATTGTACATGTAGTATTTTGAAATGGCTCCATTCTGAGCTCCACCATAGAAGCTGTATGCACCTGAGCACGGCAATGATGGTGATACTGGTTTCTGCCTACCCTTCTTGCACACGCCGACATCGAATGACCAATACTCTGCTCGGGGTGCGGAGCTTGGGGGTGCTGAGCCTAGGGGTGCTGAGCCTGGGAGTGCGGAGCCTGGAGGTGCGGAGCTTGGGGGTGCGGAGACTTGGGGTGCTGAGTCTGGGCGTGAGGAGTCTGGGGGTGCCGAGCCTGGGGGTACTGAGCCTGGGGGTGCTGCACCTGGGAGCGCTGAGGCGTCTGGTGAGCACTCTCCCTGGGGCAGCCGTCTCCGTAGTCGCTCCGCTGGTACCTCGCCGCTGCACTCTCGTCGTCGACTCCCTCTCTCCCCACAGCAGCTGCGTGAGTGGTACGTTGGCCGTCAGGGTCACGCTGCTGGAGCTAGGGGCCCTGCTGCGAGAGGCGCTGGAGCCGGTGACTCTGGTACTGGAGTTGTTTCTGCTGGAGGTTCTGGAGCTGCTGAGGGTGCTGGAGCTGGAGGTTCTGGAGCTGCTGCGGGTGCTGGTGCTAGAGGTTCTGGAGCTGGAGGTTCTGGAGCTGCTGCGGGTGCCGGCGCTGAGGGTTCTGAGTCTGCTGTTGCGCGGTCTCCTTGGAGTAGCCGCCTTCGTCCGCGTGTAACTCTCACCTCTCAGCAGCTGCACGACTGGTACGATCGCCGTCAGGGTCGCGCTTCTGGAGCTCAGCGCTCTGTCGTTGGAGCTACTTCTGCTGCCGTCACTGGAGCTGGGAGTGGTGCTGGTCCCGGAGGTGCTCGTACTGGAGGTACTGGAGCTGCTGGGGCTGGAGGTGCTGAGCCTGACGGTGCTACTGCTGGAGACCCTGGGTCTGGGGGTGCTGCTGCTGGTGACACTGAGGCTGGGGACCCTGGGACTGGAGGTGCTGGTTCTGAGGGTGCTGCTACTGGTGGAGCTGGTCCTGGAGGAGCTGGCGCTGAGGGGTCTGGTGCTACTGGAGGTGCTGGAGCTGCTGGGGGTGCTGGAGCTGCTGGTGCTGGTGGCACTGCACAGCCGCGCCTGTTCTTTGCTCCGCCGTCTCCGTCGTCTCAGCCACCGTCTGACTCTGTACTTCGCCAGGTTCTTAGTCTCCCTTCGTCTACTGGTCTTCCGTTACAGCCTGGCTCACCGCTGCCTGCTCCTTCTCCTTACACTGAGCAGTTAGGGGGTCTTAGTGAGCGTCGTGAGCCTGCGTCGCGTCCTGTCTCGCCTGTCCGTTCTGGTCGTTTCGGTCGTCGTGTTCCTCGCTCGCGTCAGCCGGTTGTCCCCGGCACCCACCTCGTAGTTCGTCGTCCTTCCTCTCCTCCGCAGCGTGCTCCCCTGCTGTCCCCTCCTGTGTCTTCTCTGCCTACCGTTCCTGAGCCTGAGTCTGACCGCGTTCGTGCTGCTAGCCCTACTGTCACACCTCTGCTAGCCACAGTTGTCACTGACCCGTCGTTTGAGTCTGCTGCTGCGTCTGCCTTAGTCGCTGAGCTTGTTGACTTTGCTGCTGCCTGTCGTCTAGACTACGCCGCTAGTCTTGTTGCTGATTCTGAGTCTGTCTGTCCTCCGTTCGTCGGGGGTGAGTGTGCTCTTGGCACGGACGTCCTTGAGGATAGGCAGGAGGACCTTGAGTGTCTTGCAGCCGCTGCGCCTCATCTCGTGTCCATGCTGCTTGCCCCTGAGGGAGACCCGGATGCTCCAGACATCCCGACCCGCGCTCTTACGCTGAGGCGATTGCGGGTCAGTACTCCTCTCAGTGGCAGACAGCCATGGACGCAGAGATGGCATCCTGGAAGTCCACAGGCACCTACGTCGACGAGGTTCCCCCTCCTGGGGCGAACATCGTCAGTGGCATGTGGATTTTCAGGGTGAAGCGGCCGCCAATTCTCTGCCTGCCTTCAAGGCTCGTTACGTTGCTCGAGGTTTCAGTCAGCGAGAGGGAGTTGACTTCTTTCAGACTTTCTCCCCCACCCCGAAGATGACCACGCTTCGGGTGCTGCTGCACGTTGCCGCTCAGCGTGACTACGAGCTTCACTCTCTTGACTTCAGCACAGCTTTCTTACAGGGCAGCCTGCACGAGGAGATCTGGCTGCGCCGCCCTCCTGGCTTCACTGGGTCGTTCCCTCCTGGTACCCAGTGGAGCCTCCGGCGGCCGGTCTACGGTCTCCACCAGGCGCCACGTGAGTGGCACGACACACTGAGGACGACACTTGCGGCTCTTGGGTTCGCGCCTTCTACTGCTGACCCGTCGCTGTTTCTGCGCACCGACACTTCGCTGCCGCCGTTCTACATCCTCGTGTACGTCGACAACTTGGTCTTTGCCACTGCGGACACTGCGGCTCTCGCCCTGGTGAAGTCGGAGCTGCAGAAGAGACACACGTGCACAGACCTGGGTGAGCTGCGCAGCTACCTTGGCTTGCAGATCACCCGGGACAGAGCACGCCGCACCATCACACTGACTCAGTCACACATGGTGCTGCAGGTCCTTCAGCGCTTCGGCTTCACCTGGTCCTCGCCACAGCACACTCCTCTGGCTACAGGTCACTCGCTCTCAGCTCCACCTTCGGACGAGTCCGTAGAGCCGAGTGGTCCTTACCCAGAGCTAGTGGGCTGCCTCATGTACCTGATGACCTGCACTCGTCCTGACCTTGCGTACCCTCTTGGCCTTCTCGCTCGCTACGTGGCTCCTGGTAGGCACCGACCGGAGCACATGGCTGCTGCTAAGAGGGTACTGCGCTACTTGTGCAGTACATCGGGCATGTGGCTCGTGCTTGGAGGGCGGAGCCCAGTTGTCCTCACTGGGCACTCGGACGCTTCTTGGGTTGACGACCTGGCTACACAGCGGTCGTCACAGGGTTACACCTTCAGCCTTGGCTCTGGCTCTGTTTCTTGGCGGTCTACACGCTCGTCTTCTGTTCTCGGCTCCAGTTGTGAGGCTGAGATCTACGCCACAGCCATGGCTGCACAGGAGCTACGCTGGCTCACCTACCTGCTGACCGACCTGGGAGAGCGGCCTCGTTCTCCTCCAGTGCTGTACGTAGACAACAAGGCCGCCATTGCCTTGTGTCAGGAGCACAGACTGGAGCACAGAACGAAGCACATCGCTCTGCGTTACTTCCTCGCTCGAGAGTTGCAGCAGCGAGGTCAGCTTCGTCTTGCTCACGTGGCCACTCGGGCCAACACTGCTGATATATTCACCAAGGCACTTCCGTCTGGTGATCATCAGCGTTTCTGTACTTTGTTAGGCCTAGTGCCCACTTTTCCTCACTTGCTGTAGACCTTGTTTGTACTGTGATCTATATATATACCTGCTTGCTTGCTTTGCTAGGTAGAGATCACTGTGATGCTGTTGTTGCATATATACCTCTGCATGTGAACTGGCCTTGTGGCCCTTTGCTTGTGCTCAGTGTGTGTGGTGACGTTGTGATCCACCCTGAGCTTGCTTTGCTTCTCTTGACTGGTCTTGTGACTCCTTGCTCTCCCCCACTTTGCCTATGGGGGTGTGTCAAACTATGATAATGCTTGTGCTGTGTAGGCTGTAGTGGGGTAGCCCATAAGGGGTACAACTCAAAATTGGGTTAGCATATGTACCCACATCTCTGTTCAATGCACTCATTCCTGCTGCTAGATTCTGACAGCTGCAACGTGCAGCAACACCCGAAGAGTAGTCATCTTCGGGGTGGGGGAGAAGGTCTGGAAGAAGTCGACCCCCTGTCGCTGACTGAAGCCTCGAGCAACGTAACGCGCCTTGAAGGCGAGTGGAGAACCCGACGGCCGCTTCACTCTAAAAATCCACATGCACTAGACTATGTTCGCCCCAGGAGGAGAAACCTCGTCGACATAGGTGCATGTGGACTTCCAGGAAGCCATCTCTGCGTCCATGGCTGTCTGCCACTGAGAGGAGTACTTACCCGTGATCGCCTCAGCGTAAGAGCGCCGTGTAGGGATGCCAAGTGCATCCGGGTTTCCCTCAGGGCAAAGCAGCATGGATGCGAAACGAGGTAAAACGACCGCAAGAATCTCAAGCTCAAACTGCCTATCCTCAAGGACGTCACTGCTAAGGGCAGGCTCACCCCCGACGGACGGGGGACAGACAGACTTAGACTCAGTAACAGGACTCGTGACGTAGTAAAGACGAGTGGTAGCAACAAAGTCGACTAGCTCAGTGAGTAGGGCAAACGCAGCAGTAGACTCAATGGAAGGGCCAGTGACGATAGTGGCAAGGAGACGAGTGACAGTAGGACTGGCAGCACGAGCAAGGTCGGACGGCGGGTCAGGAACGTCAGGAAGAGAGGACGCCGGAGGAGACAGCAGGAGAACACGCTGTGGAACAGAGGAAGGACGAAGTGCCATAACGTGAGTGCCTGGGACAGCAGGAGGACGAGCGCGAGCGATAGGACGAGCACGAACAGGTGTGGAGGCACGAGACTCAGGCTCACGACGCTCAGTCAGGGAGTCTGGCATCTCAGTGTAGGGAGAAGGAGCAGGCAGTGGGGAGCCAGGTGGCAACTGTGTCTGAGACAGGGCAGACGGTCGACAGAGGAGGGGTGGAGTGAGGCCAGTGGAAGATGGGAGATTAAGAGCCTGGCAAAGGGCCGAGTCAGGCGGTGGCAGGGACGACGGCGGGTGCGGGTAGAAAAACGGTCGGCGCGGCGCAGTACCCGTACCGTCAGCAGCTCCAGCACCTCCAGTACCTCCAACTCCAGCGTCTCCAGCACCAGCGCCTCTAGCTCCGGTAGCTCCGGTAGCTGCGCACTGCTCTGCAGGGGTGGCGCGCGCTACTATGCAGGGGCGCGCGCTGCTCTGCAGGGTGGCGCGGGCTGTTCTGCAGGGCAGGTTACTACGGAGCGTCGGAGCGATTACGGAGCGACTGAGCGACTATAGAGCGACAGAGCGACTATGGAGCGATGGAGCGATTACAGAGCGAAGGAGCGGTGGAGCGGTACTAGGCTAGGAGTGTACCTACACATGATACAATCTCAAGGGTGATGCATAGCGGAATGATCAACTAGAAAGAGGATGGGGTACAAATATGCAAACCTAAAAGCTGTGCTCCCTAGAACACACCTCACTACAACCTATCACATTTTTTACATTTTGACACATTTCTGCAGTGCAACCACCAAAACCCTGTAGAGTGGCCAATAGCTTGTAGTAACCTAGAGTTATAGAAATTGGTTCGGAAAGGTAAAGGTCTGCGATCCGATCCATTGCAGTACTTATCAGGGTTTCACAATAACCTTGAAAAATCAGGCCTTTTCTTATACGAAGGCTGTCAATCAGGCATCATTTCTACAGGGACCCTGATGGATCAGGGCTCCTAAATTTGAATACCGTATAAGGCCCTGCCGGGGTACTACAGTATAGGTATACAAGAAATAGACAACATTCATCTGATAATGAGGACCCTCATGCAGATTGGCAACTCGTACCAACTGAGAAGCCACATTTATCCAAGGTCATAGTTACGGCACACAAATAAACCTGGAGCCTACACTCCCAACACACTTCTTCTCATTGTACATGTAGTATTTTGAAATGGCTCCATTCTGAGCTCCACCATAGAAGCTGTATGCACCTGAGCACGTCAATGATGGTGATACTGGTTTCTGCCTACCCTTCTTGCACACGCCGACATCGAATGACCAATACTCTGCTCGTAGGCAAATCTGCAGTCACGCCGTTTACAAACACAAGGAGTGCAAGGAACATATCATGAGGGAGTAAAAGGAAGAGATTGGCACAAAAAGAAGATTTCTTACAAATGATTAAGGGCAAATAGTTGGAACAAAGGGCTTACGAATCTTACAGCAAGAGCACATGATGGACGACCTTTGCGCCCTCACCCATCAAGCACCCCTTCATTCCACAGCTTTCCCACCACCCTTTTCTCCCATCCCTTGCCCCCCATCCTTCCTGGTCCATTCTACCCTCCACCACACACCTGCACGCCAGTGTTGCTTCCAACAGCAGAGGCGGTGGTCGGGATGACATCGGAGCAGATGAGGCCGGGATTGTTGCGGTACAGCTCAGCCCAGCGCATGGCATTCACCTCCGCAGTCCCTGTGGGGTCGCCCTCACTCCCCTCCACCTGCCGCAGCAGGCGCTCGCACGTGTCCTGTGGTGTGAGCACGCCGTATCGCGAGCACCGAGGGACTTTGAAAGCGAAGGTGGCGTTGCGCTCAACGCACAGAGAGCGACCCGCCTTGATGGGCTCTGAGCAGTTGAGGCCGGGATTGAGAGAAGTGAGGTTGCTGCTGGTGAGGCCCAGCTGCGTGCTGATGGACCAGCATGTGTCGCTCTGAAGGGTTGAAGAATGGGAGTAAGGCACAGATGTCTGCGGTGAATGGAGTATGGCTGTGATGATAGAGACTGCCTTGCTGAGCTGATGCGAAACAGAGGGGAATGATGAATAGGAATAAAGCTCATGGAGAGGGTGTAAAAGATAGCTTTAGAGGTTTGAAAAACAGGAGAGAAGGTATAATACATAAGGCATGAAGGTGAAAGCAGGACGAATGTACTTCATGCAGTGCTGAGTAGGGTGGCTGGGTTGCTAGAATATTATTGATTGGCCAAGTAGAACGAAGTGAGACGACCTGGGAAGAGAGGAATGATTTGGTGAAATATACAAGATGGAAGAACAACAACGGCTAAAGCTCACGCTGATGGTGTAGAAGAATGCGGTGCAGGGAATGAGGAGAGGATTCCCCAGCTGAAGCACCACGTTGCGAGGCAAAGGACGACTGCAGTCAATGGCCTGCAATGAGGAGCACAAACGTCATAGGATTTGAAATATAGCCAAGTTAAGCATCCCGTGGGGCTACTGCGTTCATACAAATTCGCCAAAAACTTTGATAGATTTCCCTGGACATTGCAGTTAATGCTTTCCTGCTCTAACACCATCTCTGCATGCATCTCCACTCTTCCAGACTAGCCATCTCTACTGCTCACCGCATTATTCTGCGTGAATTGTGCAAGTGAGAGGCCCACAAGAGGGAGGACATCAGTGCACCACCAGTTGCTGCCACTCACTGCCAGAGTGCTGGCCGTGGTGTTGGCTGAAGAGGGATGATGAGATCGAAAGAAGGAAAACACACCAAATAGAGGGGCTTAACTGAAAACAAAGTCAATAGTTTTTGAGAACAGATGAAACTGCAGGCAATCGAACCACAGCATTCTTCGACCGTTCGGTTCGACATCAAACCGGTTCGGTTCGGTGATTTCCTCATGACTACCGGAGAGCACAAGCAGTTTGAGTGGGTCGTGATGTCCCCAACATTTGGTACAATAATAAATGAAAAAAGTAGTGACCATCTTGCAAACAAGGCCAAAGCAGAGCACCTGGGTCGCAGGTGGGGAAGTTGTCAATGGTTGTGCTTTCGATGTAGTTGGGAGGGCAGATGCAGGAGTAGGAGCCCTTGCTGTCGTTGATGCATGTGCCCACATAGCAGGGGTTCTTCAAGTCCGACCCACACACGTCCACTGGCAAGAGATGCGAAGCACAATTGTGGAGCACAGGGATGAGGCGAGAAGAGATATGCATGTGTTGAGAGCAACGGGAAGACTGGGTGGAGGGAGATGGGGGAGATTTAGATGACAGAGGCTTGGTGAAAGAAAAATTTGATGAACAAATCAGACCACTGTTTTGACAACGGCCATGGATGAACATCATTGTTTGAGAACCAAACCACTTACAATAGGCACATTTTTGAGAGCCATATCCATTTGCAACTTGAACAAATGGCTGCCTGGCTTCATTCGGAAGCGAGCAGTTACACGAGTTGGTGTTACTGCGCAGGTTAGCTCGGCATGTGAACCGCCCACACGGATTCATGCTGGGCTGCAGGTCGCCGTCACCCTTGAAGCTCCTCTGGCCGCACGGGTCCTTGGGAACTGAAGGTTGGTACACACGAGAACAGGGGTAGTAGAAATGGGTGCAATTGCAGTATCATTGAAAAAGACCGCGGGTAGGAATGAGCAAATTTAACCAAGGGAGAGGTGCAAGAAACGTGAGTTGGAGATTGACCATTTTACGAACTGGAGACAGCATTGGCTCACACTCCCTTCTCTCGGTTAACCATCTCTCCACTCCACCCTACTCAATGGCTTTGCTTTGCAGCTTGTTCTGTGTCTTTCACCCTGGAACAGTGATAATTGACCCTGTCATGTACTCGAAGGGGTGAGGAGATTGAGATATGGAGAGAACGATGGGGGAAGTTGCCTCACTCAAGACCATTAGGTAGATGCCTCACTCTTGACAATGGGGTAGATGCCAGGCAGAACGTTGATGCCACACACGCCATCACCTCCCTGAATGTCCATGCGCATATGGCCCCTGTCACCCCACTCCACTCCCCACGAGTTGCGGATAATCCAAAATGGAGGCGCAATGCGATTTTGGCTGCCGTCATTTCTGAAGACGAAGTAGCCAACAACGAGTACAGCGTGGTTCAGACTGCCGGTGTAGCAGCCAGGATCTTGGTACTTGAAGGTCTGAAGAGAAAGAGGGACATCACAACAAAGATGGGAATGGGTATTTAAAAAATGTACAGATTGATGTGGGTAACAACTTTTGTAAAGCAATTTTCAACGTATGCACATCATAAAGGGTACATGCAGGCAGCACCCACCCCGTCATATTGCGCGAACTCTCGAGCAGAAGCCTCTATGTGAACCACCACTGGCTGTCGTCGAACTGCCAGCATGAGGCCCACAAACCCCTTGAACCGAGTGCGCTCAAATGCGTGAACAGGGTACTTCTTATTCTGAATGTTGACAGCTCAAAGAGAATTTCGCAACATGTTGGAAGGAAGAGAAATAAACACCTCAACAGAAAGAGAACAACATTTGCTTGCTGAAAATGCATGCAACAAGTAAAGGCTAACCTGGTTTAACCTAGCCAATTCTAGCAAGCAGTACAACATTGGAGTGCATAGTAAGGTGGTTACAACATACAGAATATTCTAATTTAACTTGAAATGTGCTTGTGTTATGGAACCTCAAACATGGGTTCTAACATGAGCAGGAGCCATAATGTGTTTCTAGATATATTGCAAATAGTGTTCAAGGTTGTATTGCGAATATAAACCGAATACACTGAGCTTTAACTTTTCTATTTTTTAATATATTCATCAGAGTTCTAGTCATCCCTCATCGAATCGTTTAGGTCTGGAGCGTGAAGGCTTTATCTCCTCAGCCCACGGTGTGCACAAATCCCTCGATCACTCGAGCATGGCAATAATACTTGATGATCGGATACATGCAAATAGCATGTTGCGACAAATTCGTATAAACATTTGACTTTTCAGTCGAGCCTTGAATACCACGCGAATACCGAGTTGTTTGTTTACAGGCTCAGTCAGCCTTCTCTCCGTTCGTCGGGGTAGAATCTGTTTGTCGCTTGCATGAATAAATTGGGCCTTTTGGCTCGACCAATCCATTTTAGCATATCCAACTTCGAGCTAAAATTATGCTTTAGAGAAATTTGTTCAGCTGTGTTAGAGATTGCAACCGCTGACGACAGTGACTGCTGCAACGACTAAGTCTAGAACTCAGAGAAGAGTCTTTGTGTCATTAGTTGTAGTGTCGTTGCAACTCATCTCAACATCAGGCACACTACTCAGAGTTCTCAATTCTCTCACAAACATCTATCCTTTCTAGCCTTCTGCTCTTGCACCACACTACTCACAGGCGCGCCAGCCTTTGTGATTCCGCCATTGGGCAGCGTGAGAAGCGTTTCCAATGCCTCGGTGGGGGAGCCCCCCGTGCTGCACTTGTCAGCCTCGGAGGTGAGCCCCATGGCTGCAAAGAGTGACTCCACTGACAGCTGCGGCGCCTCCCCATTCGTTGCAATGCCGTATGCCGCTTCCACACTCGCCACCAGCGCAAATGCCCAACAAGCATCTGGGTATGTGAAACACAGTCTCGTGAATAAACAAAGTGGATCTGAAGAGTGCTGTATCAAAGTGGTGAATAACCAGAGTGGATCCTAAGCACGTATTGAGGCGAGTATTGTGAGATGGCTGGCTGAAACATGTGGTCAGCAGCAGAGCAGCATGCGGAGAACAAGCAGATTGTAGCCAACACACAACACACCAGCCAAGCTACTGGCTCCAACATGCTTCGCCAATCATTTCACTCACTGCAGTCTTTCTGGTCCTTGACGGGCCAGCCAAGAAACGGCACGGAGTCCCAGGAGTGGAAGTCGCTGACGACCCACGAGTCCTGCTTGCTGGGCGCCACGTAGTCCGCACTCACGTAGCGCAGGAAGGGGCTGGCCCATGCTGGCATGTACGTGTTCGTTAATAGCTGCAGGCCATAGGCTGGGATGATTTTAAGAGTTGCATGATGGGGGAATGAATGGGATGTCATCAAGACAGGTTGTGCCAAGGGCAATCTGAATTGGGACAATCAATCATAAGTACAGTCAAGTTTTCGTTTCCCATACTTTGGTGGGCTGCATCTCTTATCTCATAAGATCCAGTTGTTGGTTGATTGCCATTTCACATCTATCTAACAGGCACTACGTTCCACCCTGCTCCATGTATTCAGTGCTGATGCACCTGTTTGATACCCCCTTCGGCAACTGTATTGTATTTAGGCACCTCCCCCAATTCGGTACACCGTAACGTTGCTCAGATTCTGTTTTTCAAATTCCTTCTCAGTTGTTTTTAGATAAGGTATATTGTAAACATGATCTTGGGGTGTTGGTTGGTGCACATTACACCATTTACCACCTTGACTGAATATTCATACTCGTACCTTTTCTATCATACGCATGTTATATCACAGGGGGCAATATATGGAAGACAAGGTAGAGGGACATGGAGAGCGGAGTGAAGGATGCAGGATACAAACGAGATGACCAAGCACAAGCATGGAAAACGAATTCTCGCCTGGTGTACGCGTGAGTGATCGGGGAGAAGCAGGAAGGCCTGGGAAAGGACAAAGAAATTGGAGAAAATAAAAGGTTTTGTGTTTAGGCCCTAACCACTAACCAATTCCCAGTTAAACTCATTTGATTTTCAAAATGCTCGACAAAAGGGCGAGTAACGAGTCAGGTCAGAGTACAAAGAAAAAACTTGGTCCAGCTATACTTGACTACTCAAGACTTGATCGACTCAGCATAAAAGCGAGTCGAGAGAAACTTGACTCGTGTAGGTGTTCTGCTCATGTCTATGCTAACCTGTGTCCACTGTAGATTCAAGAATGACGTGCTTCTGAAACGGCTTCACAGTGGTGGAGGCTACGAAGCCAAAGAAGAAGGCGTGCTGATCGGGCCCAGCCTGCAGCACCTCACAAAGCGCCAGCCTCCTCTCCAGCACCGCCTCCCGCGGCTTCTCCTTCGAGTCAGCCAGGAAGACCTGGATGGTACCGGGATCCCCAGGCTCATAGTCCACCCATGCTGTGTATGCCTTCCTGCTGCTTAGAGGGAATGGTGACTGCACAGCGGCTATCGACTTGTCCTCGCCTCGAACGTTCAGCCCCACATGCTGGCTGCTCATGTCGCCATGCTGCTTGTCCTGCCGAGTGTCAAACTCAACTGCCACACTCCGCTTGTCCATTCCACCATACCCCACGCCGGTGCCTCTCCCCACTCGGTCGGTTGTCGAGACAACAAATGCAAAGCCGTTGAAGCCCACGCGGCCGGACTGAGGCAAGAGGGAGAAGGTGAAGTTGGCATGGAAGGCGAGCTGCAGCCCACACCCCGACAGCCCCTGCCCTGCCTCGAACACAAACAGAGTCACCGGAGCTGTGGTGAAGTTTCCCCTCGTCTCCCGCTGCGTCCCCTTGGTGAGCACAGATGCTGGCGGGAGAACCGGGTGGCTGCTTGAGTAATTCCTGTTCTGGCCTGCACAAACAAAAGTAACGGACGGGCGGACAGGAGTGGGATATGGAGAGCATGAGAGGGTGAGATGAGATGCAAGGCTTGCAAAATAAAAGAAGGTCGAACAAATTTCTAACCAATGGATGGACGTCCCACCATTCCATCAACTTCAAGTGGTGCCCCCTACCTTGAGAAACACAGTCAATGTCTCCAAAGCGCACAAATCCCGCATCGCACAGACATGTGGGTGCCAAACTAGGCCCCTGTGGATAGCACACCCCATGTCCACCACACGCAGCAGCACCACCAGCTGCAGAGGAGACGCCACAGAATGCATTGCATGCTGCCTCCTGCCGCTGCGGCACCAAGACACAGCCCAGTGGCAGCGTAAAGCAGTTGGCATCAAAAGAAAGTGGCAGGCATGACCCGTCGGGCAGAGGGCCTGAGAGGAAGTTGCTAGAGAGATCCAGGGTGCGCACAGCAAGAGGCTTCAGTGGGCGGCCGGTAAGGTAGTTGTGGGAGAGTTCGCTGAAGGGGGGAGTTGCAAGTGACGGGAGAAGGTTGGATGGGAATTGCCTCAATGCAAGTTGTTATGAGAAATTGGAGTGCAGGGAGTGAAGATGTAATTAGTTGTTGAGTAAGAGTGGGTGTCTGGAGGAGGGAGCAGAAGGGGACGGACATGGGCTGGCAGAAGAGATGAATGGGAAGAAGAATGACGAGTCAACTAGAGCGGAGCAGAAGGGAAAGTGGAGGTGGACAAGGAGGAGGCAGAAGAGGAAGAGGAAGAAGAGGCATATGAGGATGGTCGGGTGAGACGAGCAAAGTAGGAGGTGAAGAGAGAATGAGGAAGCAATCTGAGAGATGAGAATGTGGAGAGGGGTCTACAGAGCGCTGGCATCGCATCCACGCATGTGGCATCCACGGGCATGTGACATCCACAAGCATGTGGCATCCATGGGACCATGGGTATGTGCCAGCCATGGGTATACATGTGGTGTTGCATCGAGGGAATGCTTTCCTGATCGGTACTGAATGGTGTTCATTGTTAACCTCATTTTTAAACTTTCCCCTTAGTTCTTGTTAAATGTTATTTTCTTGTCCGTTGTAATTAGAGAGCATGCATAACATGGTAGCCTTAGTCTATGATGGATTATACGCTTATAGCGTATATACGCGTGTCGTATATACGCTAGTGTTTGCACGCTGTACGCAGGTAAAAAAAGTTCACGGGCAGGGCAAAAATACACTCCGAGAGTGCAAGGGGGGGTTCTGGTGGGATGTGCTTCTACAATTTTTTTTCCCACATTATAAAACCTTTCCACGGCCATACATAAAACATCAATGTGACTCACTACTATCTTCTGTACTCTACCACCACCACTTACCCCCTTCTTGACCCCATAATCTCTCTACTTCTCATACTCGTCCGCCAACCCCGCCCTGCCCCGCCCAACCACGCTCACAAGGAGAAGCCGAGACGGGTTGCGAGAGAACCCTTACGGCGAGCGCCGTCAGCTGGGGCGCATCTGTCCTGTTCCACTTAAATCCCTCTGTGCAGTAGCGCCAGCCATCCCGAAACTCCCTTTGAGATCAGGGAAAGACCTCAACTGGTCCCCCAAGGTGAGCAAGTAGTCGCACTCATCACCCCCCTCCTTCCCACGGCTGCTGCTCAGGAACTTCGCATGGTTGGAGATGAAGGCCTTAAATATCCTAGTGCATTCGGCATCCCCGCCGAGTATGTCCTCCTATTGGTTGGCGGGGTTGAGGATGCGTCGTGCCACGTGCATGGCGCACGCAAAACTCCCGTCCCACCTGTTTTTCAAGATGCGGCGGATCTGCTGATTGTCATTGTTGCTCAACTGCCCCTCATCCGCGTCGACAAGGTCCCCTACATCCTCGGTGAGTTGGAGCCTAATGTCATATATGCGCCGCATCATCCCCTTAGTGCTCCCATCCGTCTCACGCATCGCAATGTAGGGGAGCTTCATGAGCTTCACGAAGAATTCTGCAGCCTTCCACCAAGCCGTCGAGTACCAGTGCGTCAAACCCCTCAGCAGCCACCTTCCGCGTCCACAGCCCACTCTTTCCACAGGTCGGAGAGCACCATCTGGGTAAGGGAGTTACAGAGCTCACACAGTCGGGACACAACTCTATACTGTGTCACGAAGCGGGTTCCTGCTTGCGTCAAGGCCTGCAACACGGTTCCCCCAACCAGATCCGGTGTCCGCAAGTACCCCTGCGTCCAGTGGCGATTGCGGACGAAGGACGTCATCTCCGCCGATCCACCACCCTTTTCGCCCACCCAAGCTTCCCCACCCCACGTCTTCTCAGAGAAGATCTAACAGGTGGGTCGCACATGGGACTTGCTGAATGTGGGGCCATTCAGCAATCAACTGCTGGCACGCTACCGTGTAATTGGAGCCCTCGTCTGTACAAAAAGCCACGATGTTCTCCGCCCCCACCTCCTCCACCCCGGGCCTCAGTAATCCCGCAATATATCCCCCTGTCTTCTCCTCCATGTTACAGTCCACGTATTCCACCAACACGGCGCCCGCCTTGTTAACGAGGAAGACATTTGCCTGCGGCCTCCCGTTTCTGTCCGTCATCATGTCGGACACTACGGTAACTCCTGTTTTTTTCCAGCTTGCCTTGATGCCCACCGAGCGGCTTTCAATGCCCTGGCGGCAAGCTTGCACACCGGTATCGCCGGTGTACTTCTGCCCTGGAGAAACATAGCCGTGGCCGGCGCGGGCGACGTCTTTGATTGCGTTGACGAAGAGAGGATGGTCGACGATCTGCTCCAGGATGTGACATCCGGCAAACATCAGCGCAAGCGACCGATGTGCTTCGTGTTTTTCCGCTGCTGCGTCACCCTCGAGATAGTCGGTCATGCGGGCCCGCTTCCCACCGGGGTTCACCGCGGCAATCGCAGCCTCAGTGGATCGGCGCCTCTCCTCTGCATCCGCAGCCTGCTTCTCGTACTTGGACTTCATCGCGAGGCGAGCATCAGCCGGGGCCTTCTTGCAAAGAGACACCTCCCAGCGCTTCATCTTCTTCCATGAAGTCAGGTGCTGAGCCCAACGGATGGCGGCACCTGTGAACACATTGAAGAAGAATTTGAACTCGTACTGTTGTGCCCTGCCCTCCTCCCGGTTGATGATACTGAAGTGCCTAAACACTTCGTGATCTACATTGGCAAGGTATTCCCTTGACGCAGCTGGACGAGGCCCTGAACTCTCCACAGACTGGACGAAGGCGGCGTGAGAGGTGGAGAGCTGGACATAGTCGCGAATGGATACGAAGTAGGATAGGACCGCGCTAACTAGGTAGCGGGAGTTGAAAACGAATGACATTGACATTTTGAGCAGTGGCTTAATAGCATGCAGAGTGACGGTAATGAGGGGACGCGCGGTTGGACTGAATAGATGCTGTGGTTTTGAATGTGGTGAAGTGGTGGGCTTGTTATGTGAATACGTGAAAGCGCGACTCCAGATACTTGACCGTGCCATTGTGAACATGCAAAATGTATTGGTGGAAATCGCGACTCCAGCCTGGAGCCTCCAGGACATTGAACCCACTTTCCAGCCAGGACAGACACGTGACGTGCAATCTGACTTTGCAGAAGTGCTCGTCGTGCAATTCCGCAGGTTTTGAGCTATTCGTTTTTTTTTTGGGTCGGCGGGCTGCCCTGTTCAAAAAGTGGGCTGCGTATAGCGTTTTGCGTGTACACGCTAGCGTACAAACGCTAAACGCAAAGGGTCCAAAGCGTACAATCCATCATAGGGCATTAGTTGGCACTTAACGTTGTTCCAGGTCGCGTAAACGTAGACATACGTCTAACGTTTTTGTTTCCGTACGCGTAAGTTTACGTAAACTCGGCCGGGCAGGCCACAGAAAAAAAATCCGAAACGGAAGGAATTTGACCTTACACCGGTTGAGCGCGGAGCCCTAGTATGACGACCACCACTTACTATGATGATTCTATGTGAAATTGTCAAGTTTATAGGTGACAATCATGTTCTAAAAAGCATCGTCCTGTACTACTAGCATCATTTACGCCAGACATTTGACGTAAAAGTAGAAAGAAACTAGACCTACAAACTTGTGTGCGGAATTTCTGGTTGGTGGTCTAGGGAGCTAATTCGACTACGAAACAATTTTGCCACTCCAACATTTTCCCCTCGAAATACCCTCGTAACTATTTCCTATTTACCTGAAACTACCGAACTCCTCCAAAGCCCATTCTAACAACAAAAGTTCAACGTTTCATATTCCAACTCCTCTTCTCCAAGTCAAGCTCATCAACTTCTCTTTAATTACTTCCAGCCTCCATAGCCCTTTCAAATCCAACTCAACCAAGTTCCCAATCAACTTTCCTATTCATCTGCAGCCTTCACCTTAGGCACATGACTCTTCATCAATTTCCATGCGCTTTCCTTTCCTGCTCATAGATTTTATCCAAGTCATCTACCTCCTCCAATAATCCTCCTCCCATGTGCCCCAAGCACGTGCTTCCGTTTCCTAGTTATCAACGTCCACATGCCTCACATTTAATCCTTTTCTTTCCTCCTTTCTCAAGTTACCAAAGTTGTCAACTCATCATTGTTACCTTCACCTCCTCTAACAAACATAAAAAACCTTTTATCTCCACTCATTCCTTTCCAAGTCACCTAAGTTCTCATCCAACGCTACAAAGCTACAACTCCAACTTATCAAGGTCTCACATGCTCCACTACTATTCATCTCCATCAAGAATATCCACAACAAATTCTCAAGAAACTTCTTTAACGACAGCAAGCCATCTCCAAGCTTCTACATTAAGCCTGTCCAAGACTAGTTCAACCTTGTACCCCATAAACGCTTCGTTGTAGCACTCAAGTTCCATGTCTCATAAGATGCTACAATTATGCAACTCTCTTCCTAGACTACATTTGATGGTTACCATACTCATATCATGCATGCCTATGTATTCTTCATGAATCTATAATGCTTGTACTAAACCTATTTTGATTTAAGTTCATGATTTCAAAACTAGGTTGGCATAAACGCGTTTGGCGTATATACACGTTTCGTATATACGCTAGCGTTTGCACGCTATACGCTGGAGGGGTCATATCGAGGATACGCTTTTTTGGACAGGAAAAAAAACTTTCTCGGGCAGGGTAAAAAACGCAGTCCTCAACATCAGGGAGGTATTCCCTGTTCGCACTAAGACATTCGTAGGATTTTACTAAGTCTGAACGGCGATTGGGGTGGGATGTGGAGCAGACACTATCGCTAGTGGGAATCGGAAGGATCGAAAGCGGGAATGTAAATTAGAATGACCAGTGGAGTTTGCTGGCTGGTAAATAGCGTGAGTGGGGTTTGTTGGGGGACATTTTTGAGAGGTTGGAGTTCGTAGATGAGATGGGTTTTAATGCGGTACTAAACAAATGTTCAATTTTGAACTCCTGCAATCTTCAAAGGCACATTCCCGCTTCCCTATACCGTCGAATTGCATTCTGACTTCGGCGAAATGCTCAGCCGGAGATTCCGCATCTTTCTGTTTACCACACGTTTTTTTTTTTTTTTTTTCAAGCAGCCCCTAAAACATTTTGACTGCGTATAGCGTATTAGCTAGCGTATCGCGTTTTGCGTATACACGCTAGCGTATGAACGCTGTACGCTTTAGGGTCTCAGCGTATGTTCCAACTTAGTTTCAAAAGTCTCTCTCATATATTCTACAGAGTAGCTACCAAGCTAGTGTAGTTTGTACTTTGTGTTTGGTTGGATGTACACCCACATCCCAACCATACCCAAATGAAATCTCCAAGCAACCTCCAACCCACCAATTGGAGATTGCCTTGGGATTACCCCCAATCCCTACAGATTGCCCCCGATTCCCCCTCCCCATCAATTCCTCGCCCATCCTGGATGTACTTAAAGAGCTACAAGCTCATTACTAATGCATGGATTCTAAGCTCAAATTCTATCAGAAGAATCATCATCCAACCCAAGGCTTGAGGTTTCTCCCAAGTAAAGCTTTGATATTGAAGGTTTTTACCCAAGTTACTTCTACAACTACAACTTTTTTTGCTGACCATCAGCGTATACTCGCCTTTCAAAGAGCGTACTTAAACCTAAACATATACGTAAATTGCCAACTAAGATGGCAGCAAGGCGAGATTGAGCATACAGCGTGCGTACAGCGTGAGCATGCATGGCATGGCAGGTGCTCCCCCTGCGGCTTGCCCACAACGTGGTTTTGGAAGTGCAGTGAGAGTGCGCATGTGTGATTTACCAAGTATGTACGAGACGAAGACCCATAGAGCAGGAGAAATAGACTGAGGTAATGTGTGGGTCGTACAAGTGTGCGAGCTGTGTCAGCTGGGTGAGAGTGCTTGGTATGCTCCCATACAGCTGGTTGAAAGCGAGAGACCTGGTGACCATGGTGGTGAGACAGAAGGATGTTAGAGGAGCGACGAGAAGGATACAACTGGAGAACCAAGGCGGTCGGAGTACCAGGTTGGGTGAGTGAGCGATTTTTGAGATTGACGGGCTGAGCGGATACAAAACGGTGGCTCCAGGCCTGATGGTGATACGGAAAAAAATGTGCAAGGTTCAAATGTCCGATTCGCTATATTTGCACACTATTCACTTGTTGGGTTGCGTTTCGATTCATGTGCTAGGTTCGCGTTCGGCCGCCGATTGGGACAGACCAGCCCGGTTCAAATTTCAGCAAGCCACCAAAGCCTAATTGCCTGTCCCGCCCAGCTTGGGCCAAACCAAGTCCCCGCCCGCGTACAGAGGGTTAGAGGAGAGCATTAGGAGCGAATACCACACAACATCAGAAGCGATGGCTGGTGTAGATTAGTGTTCGCTTAGTTGTTTGTGATGCCCATATTTATTAATTTCGGTCATTGTCACAGTTTCTTGTTATTATCCTAAGCTGAACACGCCATAGGTTTCAGTCAGGATTCCACCCCACCTGCCCTTAACCTTCTACAGATGAGCACAGAACCATACGTAGTTGTAGTTCGGGCTCGATTTGCGCGTACTGTGCTATGTTCGACTTCTACATGCAAACCTTGAATTGAACCAATGACACGCCTACAACCGTTCGACGGCGTTCAAACAGAACCCGTTTGGGTAAGCTTTTATTTACCCTTTCTCTTGTCACCTACTACTATTACTCCCCACTACGAGGCAGGGACAAGAACTGAACCAGAACCGGCTCTCGTTTTGCTGACTCAAAGCTAAACCAATTTGGATTCAACTGGTATTTGAGCATGCAGCTTCTTGATTCGAGCCTTATGTTGTTGCTGATGCCTACTCGGAAGGCACAAACAGCACACTTGTGATAACAGAAAGAAGAACCTTTATTAGGGTAGAAAATTTCATGAATCTCCAGCACTTGCATTTGGTTTGGTCAGTGTGTCAGTGGCACACATGTCTCATATAATTTGGCTCTGATGGCCGGGCTGAATGAAATCACTGAGAACGGCGGTGGTTCAGTTTGGCCATACATGAGAACGATTATACCAAAACTTGAACTCCAATTCTTTCCTAAAACTAAATATAAAACGCTCGCGTGGACCAGAGCCGCTCGGGCTCAAGTCAAAGCACTACCCGTTCGAAGTGCTGAATTAGTTCATTGCAATGCATGACATTCACAGCTGGAACATTCAAAAGGTTTGAGTCAAACCCTGATCCGGTTCGCCTTGAATCAGAAGGCAAAAAAAGGACCCCAGTTCGGTTTCCTGCTCACCTCTGGAGTATGACAGGGTGAAAAAAGCAGGAGTATCAGAAAGGACGCAAAGCTGGAGGTAATAAATCTATAAAAATTTGTCTAATGCGAAAGAATAGAAAGGGGTTAGCAAATGAAGGGGAAGGAAGAGCAGGAACTAGCTTACAGGAATACTAGTTTTGTCATGTGACCAATCTCAGCAGGAATGGAGCCAGTGAGCTCATTGTTGTTAAGGGTCCTGCATGGAGGAACAAGGCGCGCAATTGAGGGGGAGGCAGAAGAAGTGAGCAGGATTATTTAAAAAGTCATGCCACTCACTAAATAGTGTGGGCCAAGCCAAAAAATAACACAAGGATCGTAATACGCATGAGCAGATTCCCGAGCCCAGTCCGGACCACGACGGTTCGTCTAGACATGGTCAAAGTGACGAGTCGAGCAATACTCGACTCGTCACTGGTCTTGCTCGCCGAGCTTTTGCCTCGAGTCGAGCAAAACTCTGACGAGCAATTTCAACTTTTTGCATACTCGTGACTCGTCCCTTGTAGGCATGCTCGGGCGAGTTTGGGGGGAAACTCGTCCGAGCACAAGTAATGATCGACTCGCCACCCTGTGCCTTGTAACTGCAAAATTGGTTCCTGCATAAATTTCCTAGACAAGACATGTCTAGGTTGCATTCGTCGACATGATGCTCTGTTTGTATCTTAGTGAAGTTTCGCGACTCGTTTTGATCGAAATAGTAACGTTCCTAAGATGCCAAGTTAAAACATGCTAAGCGATCAGCTAGGTACTACAAAGTTGCCTAGTCTACGAAATCAGGTAAGAAATTGGCGCGGTAGCTAAGACTGTCGAGATGGAGGGGGGGGGGGGGGGGGGGGGAGGGTGGGTTGGGGTGGATTGAGAGGATGAGATGTGAGTCGCGTCAAACTGTTTCACGATAACAGTTCGCGAACACTTTTAACTTGATCGCAGGTAATTCGTGGCAAGGCACGACAAAATTAAGCCCACTCGCCAATTTCGCGAGCGGTGGAAATTGTTGTGGTTAGGTAGAAATGCGTTTCTCAGATGTGTACCCAATCATTCCGCAATTTCTCTTTTCGGGTTACGGGACGAGATTCCCACATTCACGACGAGATACTCGCAGCGCTGCAATGCGTTTCTCAGTCACTCAACGGATTGAGTGTGCAAATGTTAGGGAAAGTGGTTGGGACCACTTGCCGGGTTCAAATCTGGGCCCAAATTTTCCCGCCAATCTGAACCCCATGCAGAAGTTATGCGACGAGTTTTGTTATGCTCGACGAGTTTTAAAAAATCTCGTCGAGCACAAAGCTCACCCGAAATTGCTCGTCGCCCAAGCCGAGCACGTTACGAGCAAAAAAAACTCGGCGAGTAATATTCGCCTCGCCTCGCCCGAGTAAATTTCCCAAAAAAGCAGGCTCGTCACTCGACACCCAACGAGCATCTCGAACGAGTCGAGCAAAAACCCCGCCCTCGCTGCCCATGTATAGGTTCGTCATGTATCCAACAGGACTTTCTTTTGTCTTAATTGCCCTGCCTAAGCCCGGCCCATTTGAACTGGCCCGGCTCGCTGTGTTGCTTTTCTTACGATGAAGCAAGCCAAATTGTCATGAGGCACGGCCGTAGCAGGTAGGCACGTTCAACTCGAGATTCGAGCGAATTGGCTAACTCACGCGAAATGCTAAATTCGTCCATGTGCGGATGTGGAGGCTGGTATACAGGGAGTTGGCACTGTTACCGCCGGAATATATGTGGTGCTGCATTTGGTCATGGGTGCATGCATGCTCGGTATCTCCGTATCCAGAACCAGCCACTTTCACTCCAATCGGCATACATTCGAATAAAAGCCACGAAAATCTTCGGGGTGCTGGCGCAGCATCACACCCATCCATGCAGTGCTGCTACGTTTGGGTTCGACAAAAACTTCAGTGCATGCTTGGAACGTCCAAAATTCAGTCACATGTATGCCATACATTTGACGCTTCCCAGGTGCAGCGCGTCCGGACGCTAGATGCGTCAAATCGATTTGACGCTGGACGCTTGAGAAAAAACAGTTCAGGCAGACCGAAACAAACATTTCAGTTTCGCAAGATTTCAGTGCGACAAGAACTGCGATGAAATTGCAAACTGTGGCGAGGGTGTTTTTGAGCTAGAAAAACACAACCCACATTCAATCCCCCCCAACACATTTTCACCCCTCCATAACCAGAAATCCAAACCTGGACGACACCGATCTTACCTGGGGTCGACAATACTCACATTTCTCTCTCTCATCACCCTAGCATTCTAAACCATAGAATCTGCCAGTCGCTTGTTAGTCTTCCTAGTTTAAGACAAGGTTGGATAAATCGCTAGGCGAAACTTTTGCTTCGAAAGTTTCGCCCGAAAATTTCACTAGGATTTTGAATATTTCGGCAAAATTTTGTTAGGACGCAAGTAGGGATGAGGATGTGGGCGGGCCAGGGCCCGCCCGGGTCGGGCGGGCTCGGAAATGCCCCGGGCCGGGCATCAGAATTTCGACTTGGGCCGGGCTGACCCGGCCCGCCGGGCCGCAGCCGCCCGCTTATGGCCCGCACTTTTACGGGCCGGGCCGGGCCGGGCAACCTTGAAGCGCAGCCCGGGTCGGGCAGTCACGGCCCGATTTTTACCCCCGCGACAATTTGTCGCGGGAGTCAAATGTGAGGTGCACGTGATTTGTGCAGCTCGTTTTCTGCCTAAGCTAGATTGTAACCCCACCCAGCCCTGATCGCTCTGCATTTCGACTAGCCTAAACCAACATTTATAGGTAAAGCTAGTCTCTTAAAGTAGGTAGAAACACCCGCGCCCATGGGTACTAAGGGCTTCGTGACATTGGTCCTAGGTCCTAGACATGACATTACAGCAGTTACAGCCCAGAAATCCACTGGTTTAGAAACTATAACTGCAGCAGGGCCGGGCCGGCCCGGCCCGGGTCGGGCCATGAAGAGCCCGGGTCGGGCCGGGCACGGCCCGCCCGCTTTAAGGGCGGGCCCGGGCCGAGAGTTCCCTTCAAGGGCCCGGGTCGGGCCGGGCCAGCCCGGCCCGGGTTTTTCCGCCGCCCGGGGTGGGCCCGACCCGGGCCGGGCCCGGCCCGCCGGGTGCTCATCCCTAGACACAAGGAAATATAGAAACAAAACCAAACAAAGGGTGAGGGGAGGACCAGAAACAATGTTGCGACTCCAGTATCCACTTTAAACGCATGGGACAGGGAGCTCTAGGCTAGACGCCGTGGTGCAGTAGCCTGAAGTAGAGATAAGCGTAATTAAGTGGTTAAGCTAGTACTACTGACAGATTCTGCCAGGTGATAAGACTATGGGCACTGTCAACTAAGCTCGACGGATTCGCGACCAGCCCTAACCCATCGATGTTGATGATTGACCTCCCCACAGCACAAAATTGTCACATTTTGTGCATCCAACCTATTTCTATCTCTAAACCGCGTATGGATCTAGAAAACCCAACCCACCCAATTTTAGAATTGGGCTGAGGGGAGCTTTCCGAGATCTAGATCTCAAATTGTCCCCCATTCAATCCTCAATTGCTAGCTGTCTTCTCCAGTGAGGTTTGAAAAATTTGCCGAAATTTTCGCCGAAATTTTGCACCAAATGCAAATTTTGACAGCTCGACGAAATTAACCGAAACTTTCGGGCGAAAGCTTCGACAGCGTAATTTTCGCCCAAAAAATGAAAAATTCGCCGAAATTTTGAACCTTGGTTTAAGATAAGGCGATAAGGTTGGAATGTCGACTCCTAGTCCCACGAATCAATCGACGAATATGTGCCCCCCTTTCCCAGCACCCCCCCCTCTCCCCCCCCCCCCCCCCCTCCCCTGCCCTCTCTTCCCCTAAATTTTGATGTGTGAAACTTGTTATGTATCTTGCGTGCGAATTTTGGGATTCTGTGGAATTTCAGGAAATTCTTGTGGGTAATGTATGGGTCGTACAAGCATGTGAGCTGCGTGAGCTGGGTGAGAGTGCTTGGTATGCTCCCATACAGCTGGTTGAAGGCGAGAGACCTGGTGGCCATGGTGGTGAGACAGAAGGATGTTAGAGGAGCGATGGGAAGGATACAACTGGAGAACCAGGGCGGTTGGAGTACCAGGTTGGGTTAGGCATGAGAAAATGGCCCGGTCGGGTCAGGCTGACCTGACCCGACCCGAGGACTCGGCCGAGTCGGGTCAGGACCCTCGAAGTCCTGACCCGGGCGAGTCGAGTCGGGCCGACCCGGGCATAAAACCCGACCCGACATTTCATTTCGGGTCGGGTCGAGTCGGGCTTCGGGTCAACGTTGACTCAACCCGGAATCAGGTAAAAAACATGGTATTTGGGTCGGGCTTTGACCCAAACCTATTTTGACACTTAGCAAAACCCTAATGTCGAGGTCGAGGGGTCCCGACACGAGTCCCGCAACCTAACTTATACCTTTCAGCGAAGAAATCCTAGTTTCTAGTCAAGTAATAGCCTCAATGTCGAGATCGGCAAGTAATAGGCTCAATGTTGAACGATTTGAAAACAGGAATTGTAGATATAGTTCAGTGCGGTAGAAAGTGGTGAACAGTGGCGAATTGGTTGGAAATATTCGTTCCAACGCATTTGTAGGAAACAAAGTGCATAGCCTGAGTAAACTGCAGGCAAAATCTCAATTTCCAGATCGGTAGCGAAATTGACGATGTGCATAGTTATGCTGGCAAAAGCGCAGGCAAAATTGCCGATCTGCGCAGATCGGCTGGCGAAATCGTCGATCTGCGCAGATCGGCGGACAAAATCGTCGATCTGCGCAGATCGGTGGGCGAAAGTACCGATCTGCACAAGGCGCTCGGAAGCGGGTTTCCCTGACCCGACCCGACCTCGGGTTGGCCCGACCCGAGATCGGGTCAACCCTGATCCGACCCTGTACCCCCGGTTCGGGTCAGGGCCTTCACCATCTTGGCCCGGGTCCCGACCCGACCCGACCCGATTCGGGAACCTGGCTGGCCGGGCCAAGTCGGTTCGGGTCGGGTCGGGTTGGGTGCTCATGCCTAGTTGGGCGAGTGAGTGAGAGGTTTTTAAGATTGAAGGGCTGAGAGGATACCAACCGTGGCTCGAGGCCTGATGGTGATACGGAAGAATCATGCAAGGCTCAAATGTGCTAGATTTGCATACTAAGTTCATTTGTTTGATTCATGTGCTAGGTTCGTTTTGGGGCAAACCGGCCCGGTTCGACTTTCAGCAAGCCACCAAAAGCCTAATTTTGCCGATTCGGCCCAGCTTGGGCCAAACCATGTTCGTTCGTCTTCTCCTGCCTGCCTACAGAGGTTCAGAGGAGAGTATTAGGAGTGAATACCGCATACAATCAGAAGCGATGCTTGGTGTATGCTAGTGTTCGCTCAGTCGTTTGTGATGCCCATATATATATATATATATTGTTATAATTCCTAAGCTGCTCAGGCCCAAGGTTCAGTTGGGATTTCACCGCAACCTGCTCTATAACCTAGAACCCAACGTAGGTTCAGTTCGGGCTCAACTTTTGCACGAAAACCTTGAACTGCTGAGATGGCTAAAACCGTTTGATCTGAACTGAACATTTCAACAACAGCGCTACCCAGATCAAACCGAAATTGTTTTGGGTAACCTTCTAACTTGATGATGTTTTACAAAAGTCAATTTTTTTTCTATTGTCACGAACTAATTACGAGGCATGAGCAAGACCGAACCAGAACCGGCTCTGATTTTGCTGACTTAAAGCTGAGCAAGTTTGGATTCAATTAGTATTTGAACATGCAGTTTCTTGGTTCAACTGATAGGGTCATCCGAACTGGTTTTGGTTCAATCCGAGTGGGAAAGCACCGAGAAGGCTGTGGACCGGCTATTGCTGATGCCTACTAAGTCGAGACAAATGGCATATTTGTGATACCAAAAAAGGAGAACCTTATTCAGAGTGGAGATGTTGAGAAATCTCTAGCAAGTTTGGCCAGAGTGGTACACATGTCTCCAACACTTGAGTTCGGATGAAATAAATTCGAACCAAACTGTGCTCAGTGATGGCTCAGTTCGACCACACAAGAGAATGATTCAACCCGAACTTGAAGTCCAATTCTGCCCGGGTAGACCGGAGCGGCACGGGACCTAGTCGAAGTGCACGACATTCACAGCTGGAACATTGACCCGGTTCGCCTCGAGTGAAATGGCAAAAAAGGGCCCAATTCGGTTTTCTGCTCACCTGGACCTGTACGAACAAGGAGAAACAAGCAAGAGAATCAAACAGAATAACATCTGGGCAGGTCAAGGGGAAACAATAGCAGGGACGGGCTTACAGGAATACTAGTTTTGTCATGTTACCAATCTCAGCGGAAATGAAGCCAGTGAACCGGTTGCCATAACAATTCCTGCATAGAGCAACAAGGAATGCCATTCCAAGAGAGGAAGAGGTAGGAGGAACATATAAAAAATTAATCTAGATCACCAAATACTGCTGGCCAGAAAGGAATACACGGTTAGTAAAGTACGCATGAGCAATTTCCCAGGCCCATGGCGGTTCGTCATGTGTCCAACTGGGCCTTCTTTTGTCTCCAACCGAATGCAGGCCAGTCGAACTGGCCTGGCCTGCTGCCTCGGTCTCCTTGCGATGAAGCAAGGCGGCTTGTCATGAGGCACAGCCTATTGTAAGTATTTGAGATTTTAGCGAGTTGGCTAACATAGTTCTGTGCATAGTTTCTAAGTATGAACACTTGGTTGATTTTCATTTTTCCCTTTTAAACCGGGTCTGGTTCAGCCCATCATGACCGTCCTAGGGTGGGAGGGACGACCAGGTAAGGAGGGCACATGTGCTAAATGGTGGCATCATCCTCATCCTTTTCCCCCTTTCCAGTTGGTGACATGAGCCCCAGCTTTCTACTTTTGCATGACTAGAGCCAACCAGCAAATCAAACTGTTGAATTCAGAGAGTCGGTTTGAGTCGAATCAGAACCGGTTCGACTAGAACTGGATGGCGAAGTACAGGCTCCGGTTTGGTACTGTGCTCATGCCTACTTGCACTGTACATACATACCAACCTTGCATTGCATATATAGATTACAGAAGAACAATCTAGCAGGCTGATATGGTGAGGTGAGCATGCGCGTTGACCTAGACATGAGCAACGGGCGAACTCAAACGTGTTTGAGACGAACACATACGAGCACTTCTCCAACCGGACATGTTCGGTTCAAGTCGAACACTTTTTCCAGAATATGGTGTTCGATGTTCGCCCATGGGGGCAAACATGTAACTGATTGCGCCGAACACGAACGTGTTCGGTCCGATGAGTCCTCCCCCACCCTCCACCGCCCTTCCCCTCCCCCACCACAGCCCCCCAACTCCGCTTCACAGCCCCCTCCAGGTCCTGCTCCTTGAGCCCCTGCCCCTCCAGTGCCGTTGCACTTTATCCTCGACGTGCCTCGACAACAGAATTCAAACACTCGAACATGTTCGCCCCGAACGTTCAAACATGTTTGAGGTTCGGCCGAATTATATTTTGCCAGGAAAATCAATCGGTTCGACTCTAACAAAAAAAATCAGTCGGTTCAACTCCAACATGTTAGAGTCGAACTGAAGAGGGGTTCGCCCATTTGCTGATGTCTACCTCGACCAATATTGCAAAAAATGGTACTGCCTGACATACATGGTAGCACTTGGCTTCTTGCCAACTTGTGTGCGACTTACAAGACAGTGGCTTGAGTGAGCGCACTGACACTAGCAGGAATGCTTCCTGAAAGCTGGTTCATTGAAACATCCCTGAGATCAAAAGGACAGGAAGCAGATGCACAATAATTACTTCAGCACTATGAGGTAGGCATGAGCATTTTTTTGAACCCCAAACACGTTCGAGTCGAACATGTTCGACCTCGATCTACTTTTTAGGTGAAGTACAGAGCAGTAAGGAGTAGTAGGCTGATTTCCAGCCCAATTCAGCCCAAGTTAACGGTTCCTTATGGTAACTTAGGTTAATTAGTTGTTAGTTAGGGCGCGGTACATTGTTGTTCATAAGGCTGTTCAAGACCAGAGCGTTGAAGACTACCGCACTGCGCCATTCGTAAAGGGTTCTGCACAGAACTTTCACTGTTCAGAACCCATGTGATTTCTTAAACACCTCGTTCAAAACGCTGTTTGAACAACAACGTACCGCGCCCTTAGTCGTTCTTTGAAGTAACTTGGGGTTTAAATGGATAAGCAGTAAACGACTCCAGTCCTGAAATAGGTGAAACCTTTAGGTATTTAAGGGTTACACTATCGTTCGTAGAAGTGCGATTCTAAGCCTTCATGGCGAAGGATCGGGTGGGAGGTGCAAGGACGATGTGTAGTCACAAAATCTGTCAAAAGTCCTTATTTTCGAACACCAAACATGTTCGGAATTGGCCGAACATGTAGATGTTCGGCGAACCTAAACATGTTTGCCTGGACTAACCAAACACCAAACATGCAAAACTTGGAAATAATGTTCGGCCGAACCAAACATGTTCGGTTCGGATAAAACTAATGATCGGGGACGTTCGGGCAAACACGTTTGGTGTTCGCCCGTTGCTCATGCCTACTATGAGCGTTGTTATCGAGGAGGCTGACAACACGCTGGACCAGGGCTGGAAAGAGCTTCACCACACCTGCTCTATAGTTTGTATTATGACACAGCTCTGGTCAAACCTTTCCCTAGCACTCTGTTAGTAGGGCCTACTACTTGTACATCAGGTCGACCCCACAAGATGAGTCTCTATTAGTAAGGCCTACTACTTGCACTAGGATGAGGAGAGGAATGGTAATGATTTTTCTTGATGAACATGGCCACTGAAACTAGGGCAGTAAGGAGAAAACAGTGAGAATCTCACTGTAAGATTGTGATTGAAAATATAATGGGGCACACCAAAGCAAAGCTAGATTATCTGGGCACCACATTTGAATCAGAACACATCCATTCATAACACTGATGAAGGGGTGTAATGGGTGCTTGACAAACGACCTCAGTGAATGCATGTATGAATCACTCCCTTATGCTGACAGCACGAGACTAGAGTGTCGCTCACAAGTACAGATGAGCAAGGGGAGAACACGAACGTGTTCGCGTTCGCCCCTGCACGGACACATCCGTTCGGCGAACTGTTCGGTTCGCCGAACACCTTTTACAAAAAAAGGTGTTCGATGTTCGCCCGTGAGGGCGAACATCTTTCAGGTACAGGCGGACACGAACGTGTTCGAGGCAAACACGTTCATGTTCGCCCATGGACAACTTAGACCCTGACCCTAAACGCTTGCTAACTACTTAAACCTGCCCGTTCTTAATGGTTCCTATATTCTGGTAATAGGTATTGTACTCACGACGCCTCGATGATGGAGCATTGAGGCTCCTTAGATCGTTAGGTAAGGAAGGTAGTGGGCGTTTTGGGGGTGCCGACCAGGTCGCGACTAGTTTGAGCTAAAAAAATGAGGTCAAACACAAAAGCCCGCGACCCTAAAATTGTTCGCGGGCCAATTCGTCGACAAACACTAATGTGTTTCGTGTTCGACGCGGCTCGGCCACCTGAAGAAAACGAACACCGAACGTGTTTGTGCGAACATCGAACACGTTCGAACCGAACATTTTTAGGCATTTTTTTTTTTTTTTTCGAGGCGAACCGAAGAGGCGTTCGTTTCTTTGCTCATCCCTACTCACAATCGAGAAACTTGGGTGAGTGTGCTGATGGTAGCAGGAATGCTGCCTGACAGCTGGTTCCTTGAAACGTCTCTGAGTAGAAAAAGAAGGTCAAAACAGAAAATATCAGTGGGTTAGGCCGAGGGGTGAAAGGATACAAGAGACGAGAAGACAAGACAAAAACTTGTTAAGTAGGCAACTACAAGCCATGGACGCTACATTAGATAGGTGAGAGTACCATGAAACAGGAAGAAACCAGTTAGTTGCTCAGTTCAGGAAACAAACTAGAAAATGAACATAAACTGAATGAAAAAAACTAAACGACCCAATGTACACAATGAGTACAAGGAGAAGCTGGTTCAGAAATGCTAGAGAAAGAAGGTACAAACAGTTAGAAAAACGAAGTGCAGGATGCTATGAAAACATGACCTAAATAGGAAAATTCAAGCGAGTTGTTTTGAAGGCGACATGGGCTGGTCCGGAGGTATCCAAGGAACTCGAAGTGCCCAAACGGGTGCTCAACTCGCGCAAAGTCAAGATGGACCATCAAAGCGGGCCTGGAAGCGCCCCTCTAGTGGAACCGCAATTCCACGATTTGGAAACGCGAATCTCAAGCTGGAGCCGCGCTTCCCGTGCTGAAATATGTGTGTGCAGCCTGGAACCGCGTTTTCAAAGTTGGGAGACGTGCTGAGGTCCCCAAAACTGAATTTGAGTGCCTGGATCCTAGTAAATTCAGCCTTTGCTCAACCGGTCCTTGTTAGTGTTAGCCCTCAGTCTCACAATTTCTACTTGCACTTTTATATCCTAGGGTAGTGTAGTTTGCACTTGTGTTTGGTTGGATGTACACCCACATCCCAACCAATCCTAAATGTAATCTCCAAGCAATCTCCAACCCACCAATTGGAGATTGCCTTGGGATTACCCCCAATTCCTAGAGATTGCCCCCGATTCCCCTCCCCATCCATTCTTTGCTTATCCTGGATGTACTTAAAAAAGCTTTAAGCTCATTAGTAATGCATGGATTCTAAGCTCAAGTTGTCACATGGTATCAGAGCGATTCAACCGCACACGCGAATCGTGATCCTCCTATCTCGACGGACTCTTGTCCCGCATTCTTCGGCGTAGCCGCCATCAATCCCGTCGCCGGTGATTCGCGACTTCTTTGGCCGGAAATTTTCCCGCGCTACTCTCCCTTCATTCTCGACGACTTCTGCGACTTCTTTGGTAAGCGCATCGTCGGCGCTTTCACTAAGTGCGTTTGTCGTCAAATTCGGTCCCGCCAAATCTCCTCCTCGTCGGGCCGCCACCCGTCGCCCTGCAACTTCTCGTCGGGCCGCCGTTTGTCGCCCTTAAGCATCATCTTCGGGCTGCAACATCATCTTCGGGCCGCAGAGGAGACACACTTGCACCAACCTTGGTGAGCTGCAGCACTACCTTGGCCTGCAGATCACCAGGGACAGGGCAGCTCGCACCATTACGCTGACGCAGTCGCATATGGTCGAGCAGATCCTCACGCGGTTCCGCTTCCCGTTCTCCAAGGTACAGCTCACCTCTCTTGCTGTGGATCATGGGCTCACGGCTCCACCTTCGGACGAGTCATTTGAGTCCAGTGGTCCATATCCTGAGCTGGTGGGTTGTCTCATGTACCTGATGACCTGTACTTTCCCAGACCTAGCTTACCATCTTAGCGTCTTTGCGCGCTTTGTTGTGTCTGGGAGACACGGACCGTCCCACTGGTACGCTGCTAAGAGGGTGGCGAAGTATGTGGCGAGTACATCAGACATGGAACTTGTCCTTGGAGGGAAGCAGCCACATCCCAACCAAACCCAAATGTGATCTCCAAGCAATCTCCAACCCACCAATTGGAGATTGCCGTGGGGATTACCCCCAATCCCCTAGGATTGCCCCTGATTCTCTCCCCATCCACACCTTGCCCTTTTGCGAAGTACTTAAAGAGCCTTGAGCTCATTACTAATGTAAGGATTCTAAGCTCAAGTTCTAGGTGCAGCCGACTTTGGTGAAGCTGGCGAAGGAGGCACCAGCAGGGCAGCAGCCGACAGGGGAGCAGGCAGAAGCGAAGCCGGCCAAGGAGCAGTCGGCAACCTGGCAGTCGACAGGGGAGCCGACCACAGGGGAGAAGGCAGGGAAGCTGATTGGGGTGCAGTGCAGCAGGACGACACGGGCAGCGAAGCCGGTAACGATGAAGGGGACGCCGAGGAGTCCACCGACAGTGACGTGGTGGAGGTCCAGCCAAGAGTACGGCGTACAGGCTGACTTCAGAGGCCGCCCGACTTCTACGTACCGCCCGCCTTCACAACGGTATACGATGAGGTCGACGACGACCTGCTGCACAACAACGCCGAGGAGGACGAAGAACTCCCGGAGCTCGACCCCGACATGCACACCGACCCCGAGCACTTCTAGGATATCTCCACGATGACGGTGAATTAGGCGCTGGCGAGCTGGAAGGGCAAGGCGGTGAAGGCCGCCAGGGAGGAGGAGATCCGCAGCCTCATCGGCATGGGGACCTGGGAGCTAGTCGAACGCCCACCCGGGGTGAACATCATGAAAAACCGGTGGGCGCTGACAACGAAGTACCATATCGACGACACCGTCGAGCGCGAGAAGGCGAGGCTGGTTGTGAAGGGCTTCACGCAGGTGTACGGCGCCGACTGCGACGAGACGTACGCGCCGGTGAGCAGCTACGTTTCGCTGAGGATCTTCCTTTGCATCGTCGCCGTCCTCGAACTCAGCCCGATGCAGCTCGACATGAAGAACGCCTTCCTCCAGAGCAAGCTCGATCGGGTGTTGTACAAGTACCAGCCGGACCGGCCGGGTGTGCAAGCTGCTGAAGAGCCTCTACGGGCTGGAGTAGTCGCCGCTGCTGTGGTACAGGGCTCTCGACGGTGTGCTGCTGGGCGCTGGCTGGAAGAAGAGCCAGGTCAACACGGCGCTCTACTTCAAGGTCGGTGGGGATGGCGTGGCCTGCTGGGTGCTGGTCTACGTCGACGAAGGAGCAAAAATACGGTTTTGGTAAAAGTTTGTCCGTTTTTTACGGTCGTTTTTAACGGTGATTTTTCAAAACAAACTGCCGTTTTTTTGTTAGAGAAATCTGTTCATCAAGAAAAAAAAGGGAGAAACAAGGTCAAAAACATTTTCGATGATGCAAGAAACCGGACACATGCAAGAAGGGGTCTGTCCCCTTCATCCTGCTGAAGTTAGGGTTCAATTTGAAGAGGCCCCGGGAACCGTTTTTTACCGTTTTAAACGGCCGTTTTTTACGGTGAAATTTAATAAAATACGGCAGTTTTTTTTAATCCGGACGTCGACGACCTCTTAAATTATGTGGATCTAAAAGGTTAGAACTTAGTGTTGTTAAAGTAGATGGCCTAATCTAGTGGACTGGCAAGAATATGGTACTAACTGCATCTCTACAAACATGAGTAATGCGCTGGTCAGTTTGGTCGGTATGCACGCCTTCGAGCTGCGGCACTCCTCGCCTATGCAAAAGTACCTCGGGATGGAGATCGTGCGTGACAGGCCGGCAAGGAAGCTGTGGCTCCATAAGCAGGGCTACGCCGACAAGCTGCGCAGGCGGTTTCTCGACAAGGAGCAGACCGGGCGTACCCCGAAGACGCCGGTCGCGGTCGACGCCTACGTCGAGCTGACGTTTAACGACGAGGAGGCTCAGGAGCGCCAGGAGGAGGAGTACCGGCAGAATGTCGGCTCGTTGCAGTTCGGGGCGACGACGACGTGGTCGGACATCGCCTTCGCCTGCAGCAAGCTCGAGAGCGGCCTCACGGTGAGGAGCGACCAGCACTGGCGCGAGGTCGACCGCTGCCTCGCCTACCTCGCCAACACGCGTGACATCGCCCTGGAGTTTGGCGGTGGACCCGAGTCGCTGGAGCTGGTCGACTACGTGGACGCCGACGACGCCGGCGACAAGCAGAACAGGACGAGCACGGGTGGCTACGTGTTCGTCTACGGAGGGGCCGCGGTCTCCTGGTCGAGCCAGCGCATCAAGTGCGCGACGCTATCGTCGACCGAGTCGAAGTACGTGGCGGCCACCGAGGCCGACAAGGAGGGACGCCGCCTTCGCTTCCTCCTTGCAGAGTTCCGGAAGCTGGACGTCTGGACGCCGACCGTCCTTCGCGTGGACAACAAGTTGGCCATCACGGTCGCCGAGGGCATGAGGTTGACGGGCAACCTCTAGCACATGGAGCGGCGACAAGCCTGGCTGCAGCACATGGTGAAGCGCGGGAAATTCACGTTGAATTACATCCCGACCACCGAGCAGCCGGCCAAGGAAGTACGGACCCATCTCAGGTCTCAAACAATTTGGCTCTGATGGTCAGTCGGAAATCAGTTCGAACATAATTGTGCGCAATGCTGCTTCAGTTCGACCATTTTAGAGAACGAATCGACGTAAACTTGAACTTCAATCATGCACAGGTAGACCAGGGCCGCACCGGTTCAAGTTGACGTGCTGCCCATTTGACGTGCTGAACCAGTTCGATACAATCCACGACATTCACAGCTGAAACATTAACCAGTTCAAGTCGAACCTCGCCCGGTTCGTATTTCAAAACGAGAAAAAAAACATAACGAGAAAAAAACAAGCTCTGGTTTGGTTTCGGCTCATCCCTAGCATATTAACAGAGAGAACTAAGCAGGAGAATTCAACTAAAGAAGAGAGTCAAATGAAGGAGCACGGACAGGCTTACAAGATTACTAGTTTTATCATGTTACCAATCTCGACAGGAATTGAGCCAGTCAGCCGATTGCCAAAGAACATTCTGCATAGGCCGACGAGGAGTTTGAGCAGAGGAAGAAGCAAGCAGGAAAGTTAGATAAGTCATGTTTGTCACCAAATAGTGCGGGCCAGAAAGGAACTCAAGGATAGTATAGTGTGCATGAGCAAATTTCCCAGCCCAGTTCGGCTCATGGTGGTTCATAATGTGTCCAGCTGCGAATTCTCTTCTCTCTATTATTCAGCCCTCTGACAAGCTGCGCTGGTTTCCTTGCAGTGACGGAAGCTGCTTCGTCACTGCGAATTCGACTCCACGTTCGATTCAACAGGCACAGCCTGTTGAATACCAAATGCGAACGAACACCCATCCAAAATGCTAGATTCGTTTCGTCCATGTCGGGTCGGGTCTGGTTCACCCATGGACCAGATTAGATAAAGTACATCCACACTGGATGGCTAAGGTACAAGCCCAGGTATGATACCGTGGTAATGCCTGTTCGGTTCGCCTCGAACATGTTCGTGGCGAACCGAACACTTATATCTTTTTGGCATAAAGTGTTCGGGGCGAACATGTTCGTGTTCCACCGCTGCGGCTATCCAAGCCACGCCGAACACGAACATGTTCATGTTCGCTTTTTTGTTCAGGGCGTTTTAGGGAAGAAACCAGCGAAACAACCTAACTT
Source organism: Closterium sp. Naga37s-1 (assembly GCA_947471745.1). Taxonomy (NCBI): domain Eukaryota; kingdom Viridiplantae; phylum Streptophyta; class Zygnematophyceae; order Desmidiales; family Closteriaceae; genus Closterium; species Closterium sp. Naga37s-1. The sequence goes on along the minus strand of CANJKZ010000789.1, from coordinate 4,813,122 downwards.
CACACACCATAACACCTCCCCTTGCTGAAACCGACGCCCATTCCATTATTAGAAAAGTGAAAAGTCGAGCATGAACATGTTCGTGTTCGGGACGAACATAGGGGTGTTCGCCCATAGAGGCGAACAGGCGAACACCATTTTTTCAAAAAGTGTTCGCGGCGAACGAACACTGTTCGGTTCGCCCAGGTGACATGTTCGCCCTAGGCGAACACGAACATGTTCGTGTTCGCCTCGTGCTCAAGCCTATTGTATGGTACCTAGAGACCAGGCATATACTCCTACATTACAAAACAAGCTTGAAACATCTGGAACATCAACAGGTTCAAGTTGAACCCTGACCCGGTTGGCCTCGAACGAGAAGGCGAAAAGAATATCCCCGGTTCAGTTTTCTGATCATGTCTAGTTGGCAGGAGCAGAACTCCAAGCTGCTTGACAAATATATGAACCGAGCCATCGTTTCTCAGATTCTGGGCCGACAGGCTTGAGACAAGCTAGCTCGTTGAGCCGGCCGCAAGGCTGGTTGACGACCAAACTTCCGGCTCGTGAGATCTACTGGACATAACTTCTGCGCGGGGATTTTGCGACTCTAAATAGGCTGACAGAACTCAAATATGAAGATCTGCGAGCAACATTTCTCCCAAGTTAACATCTCGCACCCTCACTCCCTCATAGCTAAGTGAACGCAAGGCGGCAAAGCGGTGTGCTGTACAACGCTCATCTCTAAACACTGGCAATTATACAAAACAAACTGGGTAGCGAAAGGGAAACATTCAAGCCAAGCCAATAAGACTGAGGTAATGTGGGGGTCGTACAAGAATTCGAGATGCGTGAGCTGGGTGAGAGTGCTTGGTATGCTCCCATACAGCTGGTTGAAGGCGAAAGACCTGGTGGCCATGGTGGTGAGACAGAAGGATGATCGAGGAGTGATGGGAAGGATGGGACAATGAGGGCGGACGGAGTATCAGGTTGGGCAAGTGAGCGGGCTGAGCGGAACCAATCATGGCTAGAGGCATGATGATGATACAGAAGAATAATGCACGGATCAAGTGCTAGATTATAAATGCTCAATATGGTTACTATATCTAGTTATGAAACTCACTTTCAAAGTTTATGTTGGCCTGCGTGAAGTGAATCACACACATAATCAGAAGCGATGGTTGGTGTATGCTAGTCATTGCTCAGTAATTCGGAATGCTGATATGTGTTATTTCCCGCTATTTTTTCAGCTAGGTTTACCTCAGGTTCAAATCAGGTTCAGGTTATTGTTATTATCCTAGAAAGTCCACGCCCTAGGTTAGGTTGGGCAAGAGTAGGGGGCGAACATGAACGTGTTCATGTTCGCCATGGGCGAACAGGTCACCTGGGCAAGCCAAACATTGTAACAAAAAGTGTGTTGGCCGTTTCGCCTCAAGGGGCGAACCCCCTGATGTTCGCCCAGAGCACAAACATGTTCTTGGCGAACATGTTCGTGCTTGCCTATCACAGCCCTCATTATATTCACATTAACTAGAGTACAGTTTTTTGGCGTTTTAGGGTGACGGTGTTAGACCTGTTGCGCGTTTGGGATAGCTGGCCTGGCGGGTGCAACAGCAAGGGTTGGTGGATCCCCGTAGGATTCTACCCCAAAAGGCACTATAAAGCCTTTCGCGAAATCCTTTCTGTACTCTAATAATGTGCTACTAGTTACGCTGCCTATTTGTGTAGAGTAGGCTGGTGCTTAGTGTTGCTCGTGGAAGTATGGGCTGTGGGAGTGAGGATCGTCAAAGTTTGAGCCAAGAAACGAGCTCAAACTGAATATCCCGTCGACTAAAAAATGCTGGTCGCGGGCGCGGGGAACATTTTTGTGTCCGTCGACACCCTCAGACAACGTCGTGGCTCAGCCATCCATGGCAAACCGACACGAACATGTTTGCCCCAAACACAAAGGCCAAGAAAAGAAACTGTTCGACTCGCCACGAATATTTTTGTGGCGAACCGAACAGGTGTTCACCCCCCTGCTCAAGCCTACTAGAAGCTTGTAGGAATGAGCACAGAACGGAACGTCGGTTCACTTCGGGTTCGACTTGTACATTGATATCTTTAAATATCACATGCTATGCGAACCTCTAACCACTGACATGCGTAACAACGGTTTGATCCAAAACGAACGGTTTATTTCCGTTTTAACAACAGTTCGACCCAGATTAAAATCAAACCTTTTCGAGTTCAGTACTTGCTCAAGTATGTATCATTGTATCTCCATGTTTTGATCAGATCAGACTTTTCTCTTCTCACCTACTACTCCCTATTAAGAGGCATGAGCCAAAAAAAGTTGAAGCCAAACCGAGGTGGATAGAAACGGTATGTGAGCATGCAGCTTCATGGTTCGTTTCTTATGGGTCAAATGGTACCGGTTCAGTTGGTATGGTCACAGGCCGGTTCAAACCGAATCGGTTCACGTCTGTGACAACAGAAAGGAGAACCCACATAGATCTCCAGAACTGGCATCTGATTTAAGTAGAGTGGCACGCATGTCTCAAAGAGTTTTGTTCTGATGGCCGAGCTGAAATCGATTCCACCAAAACTGCACCTGGTGTTGCTTCAGTTCAGGGAGACCTGCTGGAATAAACTAGGTCGAAATTGAGTATGCGCACGATGTCGCGCAGCTCAATTTTGACCCCCGCGACAACCAAGCCAAAAAGGCCCGACAAAGGCCACGCCTCGAGGCCGGCCGGCCCGGCTCGCTCCTAAACAGGCGGGCCAAAAGAGGGCCGACGACAGCCAAAATTTGAGGCCCGGACCGGGGCATTTCCAGGCCGGCCCGACCCGGGCCGGGGCCAGCCCATTTTCCTGGTCAACCCTAACCTCTAGTGTACGAACATGGAGAAACAAGCAGGACCAAAAAGAAAGCATGGCAGGGTTCACAAAATCAGTTCACCAATGCACGACGTTCTCACCTGGAACAAAACGAAAAGAAAAGAAAAGAAAAAATAACAACTCCCACTTCGGTTGTCGCACTTCACCAAGAAAAAAAAACCACTTGGTTCAATTTTGGCGCTAGACCAGAAGAGGGCTTACAGAACCACTAGTTTTGTCATGTAACCAATCTCAGCGGGAATTGAGCCAGTGAGCTGATTGCCATAACAATTCCTGCATAGAGCAACAAGGAATGCGATGCCAAGATAGGCAAAGGAAGAAATAAGGAGGAAAGTTAGCGAATTAATGTTGGTCACCAAACAATCTGCCAGAAAGGAATACAGGGTAAATACAGAACGTATGAGTGAATTCCTGAGCTCAGTTAGGCCCATGGCAGTTCGTCATGTGTCCAACTTGGCTTTCATCTGTCTAAGTTGGCCGGTCTGAGCCCGGCACAGTCGAACTGGCCCGGCCCTCTGCCTTGACCAGTCTGCTTGCGACGAAGCATGGCAGCTTGTCATGAGGCACAGCCCGTCGTAAGTAGGCACATTCAATCTGAGATTTGATCGAATTGGCTAACACATGCGAAAATGCCAGATTTGTGCATAGTGTCTAAGATACGAACAGTTTGTTAATTTTGTTTTTTTTTCCTTCTAGACCGGGTATGGTTTGGCCCATCATGACTATCTTAGGGTGGGAGGGAGGGACGACCAGGTAACAAGGAGGAGGGCATATGTGCCAGAAGGCGGTGTCCTCCTTTATCCTTTCCCCCTTTCCAGTTGGTGCAATGAGCCCCAGCTTTTTACGTTTGCATGACTCGAGCCAACCAGCAAATCAAACTGTTGTATCCGTAGAGTCGGTTTGAGTCGGATCAGAACCGGTTCGACTAATACTGGATGGCAAAGTACAAGCTCAGGTTTGGTGCTGTGCTCGTGCCTACTTGCATTGTACATACATACCAACCTTCCATATATAGATTACAGGATAACAATCTAGCTGGCTCATATGGTGAGGTGAGCATGTGCGCCGACCTATATTGCAAAAAAATTGACCCTAAACCCTAAACCCTAAACCCTAAACCCTAAACCCTGAGTGACATACAATTTAGTACTCAGCTTTTTGCCAACTTGTGTGTGACTTACAAGATAGTGGCTTGAGTGAGAGCACTGACACTTGCAGGAATGCTTCCTGAAAGCTGGTTCATTGAAACATCCCTGAGATGAAAAGGACAGGAAGCAGATGAATATACAATAATTACTTAAGCACTATGAGCTTTGTTGTCATGGAAGGCAAGGTACTGACAACTCGCTGGACCGGAGAGTGCTGATGGAGGCAGCTGAACGTGGAATAGGATTCAGTACAACCCAACCTGCTCTATACTTTGTTATATTACACATTTCTCGTCGATCATTTCTCTCGTCACCTAACTACCGTTGCTCCTACCCTAGCACTCTGTTTAGTAGGGCCTACTAATTGTGCATCGGGTCGCCCCTACCCGACCCGACCTGTGCTTGCAAGAACACCAAACATGCTGCGCGAACCTGCACGAACATGTGAACAGTTTTTGGTGATCAGGGGTGTTCGGGGTACATGATAGGGGGCGAACATCTGCATGCTCAGGGTGATAGATGTGGAAGACGCTCGAGCCGTCTTGCGTCTAGTGTATAGACGCTAGACGCTTGGGCTAAAAATTTTCAGGCAGCCCGAAAACAAAAATACCGCGCGCGCGAAATTGAAATTCGCTATTTCGATGCGGTATTTAATTTCACGCCATTAGAACCTCTTCCCACCCATCTCGACGATATAAACCAGCCCCCCAAACAATTTTGAATCCCCCTCAAGATGTGAAGATTTTTGTGAAATCTAAGAATGGGGAAAAACTTATGGTACAGGGAAAAATTGACCCCATTGTGACATACGTGCATGTCCCCCACCCTCCCCATGCCCCATAGTATTTTTTTGTCTGCCCGAACGTTTTTTTAGCCTGCCCGGGCTTTCGTCTAATACTGCGTCTAATTTGACTCATCTAGCGTCTAGCGTCTTAGACGCTGCGTCTAGACGGACGCGTTGGACGCGTCTAAGACGCTAGACGCGTCTTCCGCAACTAAGGGGTGAACCCAAAGATGTTCGGGTTCTACAATGTGTTTCAATGGGCCAGAACCTCCCCCCTCCCCCTTGCACCAAAACCGCGAACATCGAACATGTTCGGCCGAACATTTTTGGCCAAAAGTAGAGGAATGTTCGGTTCGTCGGACATGTTCGAGGCGAACCAAACAAGTGTTCGTCCTTGTGCCCAACCGTGACAGAACCTTGCCACATCTAGACTGGCCTGGTCTTCTTAGGGCTGGGTCGGGTGTGATCCCAAACCGGGACGGGTCAACCCGGTCTGTTTTGACCGAACCGAAACTGGGTCTGGTGTTGACCAAACCTATTAAACTGAAATTCAACTATGCCTGACCAAACGTCGAACATCAGATTCCATAAACTAGGTTGGCTTGAACCCAGTCTTAATCGTGCTCATACACCACCTACTCGCAGAAAACGATTGTGAGAAATTCGACTAAGAGGATAGACTAGTCAAGAGGTAAGAATTGAGGGAGAGAAACAAGGCTGATATGTACTGGAACATGCAAGAACACCTGTGACTCAAACATGTTCGAATCGTAACGAACAGTGCCTTTTTTGTCCCTAAACTATTCGACTCGGGCAAGTTTAACTCGGGCAAGTTATATTTAACTCGCCCGATTTGGATCCGAGGCTCTCCAAAACAAGTGAGTAAAACTCGACTCGTGTTTTACTTTTGTCTACCTCCACCGTATACAGAACCGGGGGGAGGGAGTTGTAGGAGCTCATAGGAGATATGCAAAGGATGAGAAGAATACATCTTCTTACATGCTTGCCAACTTGGTGAGCACACCAATGTCAGCCGGGATGGAGCCGTTGAGCTGGTTGGTGGCAACCGACCTGTTCCAATCAGGGTGTCCACGAAGGCTTGTGTGTGGTTGAATGAGCAAGGGCATGGAATAAGGTAGACATGAGCAAGGGGCGAGTTGAGTAGTTTTCAGTTTGTTTGGGGGGAACTTTGTTTGAGTAATTCCCAACTCCCGCATCATCGATATTGCCCATAGAATTTGTGGCACGGTAGGTTATGGATGACGAAAGGATCTGTTGGTACTAATTCCTGAACATGCACCAGTCGAACTAAACCCTAAACGCGTATTGAACTAGCCCCCGTCGAACAGGCCCGCGCTGCGCGGCTTTGATGTCCTTGCAAAACAGCTAGCCTGTTCGGTACGAGGCACGGCCTTGTCACAGACCTATTATAGACAGACAGGCACGGAAAATGCCAGCCAGCCAGCGTGAAAAAAAAAAAAAAAAAAAAAAAAAAACCTCGGGTGATTCGAACTCTACAAAGGTAGCGTATTTTAGCCCCCTAAATCATCATTTTTTTATAATTGATCAGGACACATCGAAAGATTCAACCACAATATCCTCAATCACCCCATAATGTGGCTAGCAAGTACACCTTTACTAGCGTGTGTATGTCGTATAGAATTATTACAGCACAACCTCAACAACATGTGTAAGGCTAGTAGGTTAGATTTTGGAGGCAAGAGGGGTGAGCCCAAAGAGGCGAAGGAGAGACGCACTGGCCACGTGCGGGAAAGCCTTGGTAAACAAAATTGGCTGTCAAGTCAACCTTCCAAAGCCGAAGGGATGTGCCCATCCCGAACAACATCCCGTTGAGCAGCAGGAAGGGTACATCAAGCAGCAAGGAGGCTTGCGACAGGCTGCTGGGAGGCGCGCGACGACGAGCACGAGGCCCATGATGAGCTGCGGGAGGTGCGCTACGTAGGCTTGAGCAAGAGGCAAACTCGAACGTGTTCGCGTTCGCCCCTGCACGAACACCGCCGTTCGGCGAACCGAACTTAGCAAAAAACGGTGTTCGCCGTTCGCCTGTGAAGGCGAAGACCTTGCTGTCGCAGCATAAGAGGGATTGTGAATCTGGGCAAATACAATGTTGGGTAGGCAGCTTTGTAGTGTTATGGCGCCAATACTAGCCTATGGCGCCAGCCATCCTTAGACTAGACCAACCTAAGTAGACTTAATATTTTCAAAGTCGTATTGGAAGAGGTGTTAATGGGTGTGTTGGGCGTGTGACCCTAGACCCTGCTGCTGCATAGCGCGACGCGACTATGTGGAGCTCAAATTTGAGCTCAAACAGTTTGTCCCGTGACCTAAATTTCAGATCGCGGGAAAGTCGCAACGAACACATGCGTGTTCTTTTTTTCCCCGAAACGAACACGAACGTGTTCGTATTCGTCGTGGCTCGGGCACATGCGACGAAACGAACACAAACGTGTTTGGGCGAACACCGAACACGTTCACCACGAACATACTTAGCCAAAAAGAAAATTATGTTCGGTTCGCCTCGAACGTGGTGTTCGTTTGCTTGCTCAAACCTATCGCTACGGCCCAAGGACGGTCCAGAGAGCTGAAGAAGGGCCCGCGACGGCAAAGTGCCCGCGACAGCCTACGAAGGGCCCGAATGACCTGAGAAGGGCCAGCGACGGCCTACGAAGGGCATGTAACAGCCTAACAAGTGCACGCGACAGCCTAAGGAGGGTCTGCGACGACCTAAGGAGGGCCTGCGATCCTTGTGGATCGAACCATACCTGTTCGACTGGTAGTGTCACAAGCCGGTAACTTGAAACGGTTCTGATTTGAGTCGAGCTGGTTGTGGTCCGAGTGGGCGAAAATAGAACATGCTTTGTTTTGGCTGTTAGAGATGCCTACTCAGAAAAAACATGCGGCGAACATTTCTGTTATCAGACAGGAAAACCTGAATCCAGAGTAAAAATCCACATATATCTCTGGCACTTGCATTTACACATTATGGGGCCGGCCTGTCCCGAACTTGTCGAGCCAAGTTAAAACGGGTCGGGTCGGGTCAGGATGGGTCACCTTCAAGTCAGCTCATCGGGATTATTGACACGCCCCAACTAAAAAAGGACTGGTCATGTCGACCCGAGGTCGAGACGGGTAATATTACCCATGCGAATCAGAGATTTTTCGTGGCCGATCCAAGTGTAAGGCCGTGTGGAGAAAGACGATTCCAGCGTCCTGGATGCTAGCGTTTTGCTGTCATACAACACTCATTGATAAACATTACCGTTTAGACAGAACAAATAACATAGTGCTTAAACACCATGTTGCTAGCGGAAGGGAAACCACCAGAGCAAGCGAAAGAGAGTGAGGAAATGTGTGTGTTGTACAGGAAATTGAGCTGCGTGAGCTCGATGAGACTGCTCGGTATGCTCCCATACAGCTGGTTAAACTCAAGAGACCTGGTGGCCATGGTGGTGAGACGGAAGGAAGTTAGAGGAGTGATGGAAAGGATAGAACAGGAGAATGAGGCCGGGTGGAGTACCAGGTTGAGTGGTTGAGCGGTCCTTAAGATTGACGGGCTGAGCAAACACCGACATGGCTAGAGGCATGATGGTGCTACATAAGAATGGAGCATGGTTCAAGTGGTAGATTCAAATGCTCGATTTGCATAATAAGTATATTTCTATTATTTGCTTGCAAAGTCGCCAAAAGCCCGACTTGGGCGAAACCAAATTTCTCTGCCTGCTTATGCATACAGTGTCAGAACTTGAGCTTAGAATCCATACAATAGTAGTGAGCTCAAAGCTCTTTAAGTACATTGGAAATGAGCACGGAAATGATGGGGAAGGGAATGAGGGACAATCTCTAGGGATTGGGGGTAATTCCAAGGCAATCTCCAATTAACACCAAACACAAAGTGCAATGTACACTAACCTAGGATATAAAAAGTACAATTACAAAATGTGAGATTGGGGGCTAACATTAACATACAGAGAGTTAGAAGAGAGGAGTGAGAAGGGTGAATAAAGTAGAAAACCAAAAGCGTTGGCTGCTGCTCAGTTATGTGTGATGCCCAAATGTACTATTTCCGGTCATTTCTACAAGTAAATTTATCTCAGGTTCTGATTGTTGACGGGAATGTGGCCCCGCCCTCGCTTGGACGAAGACGGCTTCGCAGTTGGTGTACGAGAAGTGCGGCCGACTGCACGCAGAGGTCGAGGCCGACTTAGGTGTGGAAGTCGAGTTCATCGACCGGCTGACCTGGCTGGTCGAAGAAGAGACTCGTCGACCGGGGTGGGCAGTGAAGGTGGTCGACGAAGGTGTTCGTCGATCTGTGGGGACGTCGACTTGTTGCCTTGTTGGCAGGCCGCCATTCAGCAACGCTTACGCGGTGCCTCTACGCAACGCCGGCAGACTTTCGACCTTGCTGCGCTGTCTGCTAGGTTTAGGGATGAGAACAAGGACGAACCCCCGTTCGGTTCGCCTCGAACATGTTCGCTGTTCGCGCGAACATGTTCGATGTTCGCCTATGCCGGTTTCCCGAGCCGCGTCGAACACGAACATGTTCGTTCGACTCGGGGTGTCGACGAACAATTAGGTGTTCGTCGACGAATTGGCCGCGACCAGATTTAGGGTGGCGGCCAATTCTGTTTGGGCTCATTTTTTTTAGCTCAAGCTAGTCGCGACCAGGTCGCCACCACCAATCCGCCCTCTATCCACCAGCCTCACCTAGCATTAGCCGTACTCCAACATCGTTTCACCAAATCGGTGTATAGAGGCCGACACGTACTAGTAGATTAGGGTTAGTATGACTAACGGCCAGGTTGAAGTAGAGTGATAGCGTTTAGGGTTTCGGCCGTTGAATGCGTAGAAAGTGATACAGTTTCCTGCCCGTGCCATAACCCACGCGCATCACCCTAGTACCATTCACGGTGCCTCGCCGGTGCGTTTGCATTCTATCTAGGATTTCGTTTTCTTAGGGTTTAGCGGGAAATGGCCTCCCACCAGCAACACCCTCCTTCAGAACGGGGTGGGCGCAGCAGTCAGGGCGGCCATCCAGCGTCTCCACCACGGCCTTTGCAGGGCCGAGTAGGTGACGGTCCTGGAGGAGCTGCTGCTTGTTTCGTTGGTGGGCTTTTGTCTATTCCAACGCCGACATCCCGTCTCTCGTTCCGTTACTCAGGCCCTAGGCCCGGCCCTTCTGGGCAGACGCGTACAGAGAGCGATAGTGAGGCGGACGATGAGGAGGAGGACGAGGAGGGGAACGAGGAAGAGGGTGATGGGGACGAAGAGGGGAGCGGGGATGATAGTGAGCCGGGGTGGACGCCCGAGACGCATGGCAGAGGGGAAAGGAGGGGTGATGAAGATGAGGAGATGGAAGGGTTGGAGCCAGAGGGGGGGAAGAGGAGGGGGTGGGTGAGGGAGGAGGGGTAGCTGCGGAGGAGGCCTCTCAGCATGCGGGTAGAGGAAGTGGGCGCGGCGAAGGAGGCCGTCCATTGGGAAGCCACCGCGGAAGAAGAAAGCCGTTACTCTCCGGCACCTTCACTGGGGTTGGCTTAGGTGAGGGTGTGGTCGCTCCAGAGTTCCTTGACGAGGATGGAGGTTCCGAGAGTAGCAGAGGGAGTGGCAAGGGTAAGAAGAAATTGGGGTGGCAAGTGCAGATGTTCGGGCCTAAGGGTGTTGACCACAAGCGGCAGTGCAAGATTTGTACTGACTGGATTTCATGGAAGGGCACCTACACCAGGCGAGCGACACTTTGAGAGCTGGCACACTGCACATATGGACGTGTGGTATCGCCGATACCACCATCCACATCTGCAGCTGCTTGGCGAGACGTTTCCGCGGGGGGGCTATAAGGGGGTGCCTGATGGTTACGTAGGTTCACTTGGGGTTCGACATGTACCTTGCTATGTTCAGATTCCACATGCGATCCTTCAACCGCTGACATCCGTACAACGGTTTAATCCGAAATGAACTGGTTCAGTTCAACTCGTACAACAGTTTAGCCGGGTTCAAATCGCACCCGTTCGGGATCAATATTTGCTCAGGTCGAGCCTTGTATCTCGATGTTTACCCATCTCAGCCTTTTAACTTGCACTTACATCTCCAGCACTTTCATCTGGTTGGGCAGAGTGGCACAAAAGTATGAAACAGCTTCACTCTGATGTCTGGTCTGAAACCGTTTCCACCCAGATTGCGTACGGTGCTGATTCAGTTCGCTCGACCTATTTGAAGTACAATTGCTTCCTAAAACTCCCTAGAAAACAGACAGGTGGCCGTACCCAGTCAGAAAGCCGAACCAGTGCATTGCAATGCACGAGATTCACTGCTGGAACATCCACTGGTTTGAGTCCAACCCTGACTCGGTTTGCCTCGAACCAGAACGTGAAAAAAACTAACCCCGGTTCACTCTGCTCGCCTCTAGCTTACAAACAGGGAGAACCAAGCAGGAGAGTTGGACAGGAAGCACAGCAGGAGAGTTAGATGGGCTTACAGAACGAGGATGGCAAATGAAGGGGGGAGAAGACCAACAACTAGCTTACAGGATTACAAGTTTCGCAATGTTACCAATCTCAGCGGGAATGGAGCCAGTGAGCTGATTGTTGCTGAGACCCCTGCATGGAGGCAAAATGAGTGCGATTGCGAGGGAGGCAGAGGAAGAAGTAAGGAACAAAACTATAATATTAACGTCGGTCACCTAACAGTGCAGGCCTAGTAGTACAGTACGCAGGAGCACATTCCCGAGCCGAGTTCTGCCCATGGCGGTTTGTCATGTGTCCAATTGGGCCTTCTTTTGTCTCTGTTGGCCGGCCTGAGCCCGACCCGATTAAACTGGCCCACACTGCGTTGGTTTTATGGTGATGAAGCAAGCCGGTTCGTCATGAATCCCAGCCCGCCGTAGGTAGGCATGTTGAATTCGAGATTCGAGCACATTGACCAACCCATGCACAATGCACATTCGACCATGTCGGGTTGGGTCTGGTTCGGCCCATCTCCATCCAATAGTGGGAGGCATGGACAACACCCGAACACGAACATGTTTGGGGGGTCGAAAACATGTCGAACACCTCATGTGGTCGAACCGAACATGTTTGGTTTGCCCCGAACGGATTCCTATGATGGGGCAAACATGGGCACCGGGGCGACTTTCTCGCCTCGGCTTGTAGGGGAAACTCGTCGCATAGCGAGTGACGAGTCCTGGATTTTGCAAAAAAAAAACCGCCCTGGCCGAGCCGAGCAAAACTCTGCAATTCCTTTTAACCAATAATTAGGGATGAGCAAGGGGCGAACACGAACGTGTTCGTGGTCACCCCTACACGAACACATGTGTTTGCCGAACCGAACAGTGTTCGGTTTGGCAAAGAAAGAAAAAAACGTGTTCGAGGCGAACCGAACAGGTGTTCGTTTTTTTGCTCATCCCTAGGTCCGGGCAGGAAAAAAAATCCGGCAAAGAAAGAAAAAACGTTCTGTAAATTGGCCCTGGAGAAGAGAGCATCATTGCGGCACAACCGCTCAGGGCAGCACATACAGCTCCGTACGAAATGCTATATGTAGGATTGACGGTTCTTTCATAACCGTTATGCAATATCTAGTGACTATCTACCTCGCTATTTAAATTCGCAGCATCATCTTTTAGATCTTAACTAAGGTCGTACTTAGGAACTCTTGAATCTAGGTTAGAGCATGTATAACAGAGATCTACGTAGAAGATGTGAAAGGATTAGGTCGTGGATCTATAGCTCTAGCATCGAGCGTAACCTTCAGAGCCCCGCGTAAGGACAGGTGGGGGGGTCGAAGTGATGACGCTGGGGGTGAGGGGGGGGGGGGGGACGTTGACTCGCGATTTCGAAATTGGAGGGGAAGCACGAAGCGATTTTGTGCACCTAGCAAAAGTAACGCGTCACCAAGTGACGCGCCGATACAAACAATGGTCGTCAAACAAAATTTCTGGCTGGAGATTGTAATTTCGTAGCTTGAATTGAACCATAAAAATTATCATAGATAATGTTAATGCCAAGTTGCCAACTTTGAATCCCAGGGAAACTAATCTGTCCGATACGTAAACTCATTTTGGAACTAACGTAAACGTACGTAAACGTAAACGTAATATCCAACACCCAACAAAACATAAAGTGCAAAACTACACCTATGTTGCACTATACGAGACTGCCGTACCAGTCGCGTTCGTACAATACGCCAACGTACGAACGTTGTACGATGGATTTCCGGCCCCTCGATACGCTCAGAATACGGTGTCCCGGGCAGGGGAAAAAAGTTCCGGGCAGGGGAAAAAAGTGTCAGGGAGTGAGTGATGGTCCCTATAATCAATGTTTCTTGCCGATCTGCTGGCGGAATACTAGAATCGCGCGGATCAGCTGGCGGAATACTAGAATCGCACGGTTATGGTGGCGGAATGCCAAATCTGCGCCCCTCTGCCTACTTGCGTCCAGCTGCGACATTAGCAGTCGACATAGGTTTTTGAAGCTGACGACGTGAAAGCCAAAGTGTGGTTAGAAGGGAAGGGTTGGGTTGATGTGCGGTGGAAGGCGGGGGTGGGTGCGGGGGAAGGCATTCGACTTTCAAATGTCAAAATTAGGTTACGGAGAATCACAGATCGCGAGAACGGTCGCAATTTTTTTTTTTTTTTTTCCGACGGGCTGCCCGTCCAGGCGTACCACGTATTTGTCCCCGTATCACGTTTTTCCGTTTATACGTGAACGCATAAAGGTGATCCGAAAAAAGCCCTCAGCGTATAGTGCAACATAGAACTACACTACGCTAGGTTATAGAAAGTGCAAAAAACAAAGTGTGACATTTAGGGCTAACTATAACACCCAAAACCACAAAAACTCTGTAGTGCAAACACCTGTCATAAAAAAGGGTTGCCCGCCCTGTTTTGCGCATGCATGCATAATTATTAAATACTAAGATCTTGGCTGCACACTCCAAGAAAATGTTATTTACAAATGAAAACAAGGCCATGGATCTTCATTCAATATTGACACCCTTTGCAGGTCCTCCAGGACCTTTGGGAACCTGGAACCAAATTACAAGTAAGAGCAGTGAGCCTTGTGATCGAGGAGGGCACAGATCCTGACAGCATATTGTACTCGAGATTGCTGGTGTGGGGGCGGTAGATGCACAAGAAGAGAGACGGTGACAGAGTCGAGAGAGGAGATAGCATGGATGGAGTGCACATGAACATAAGTCTGAGTCGACAGCTCGGCTTGTCGGCTCAGCTCGTCAGCAGGGCGAGCTGGGCAATGATCCTGCTCCGCTGGCTCCGCTGCTAGCTCAATGAGCTAGGCTCGACAACACTCGGCAGTCAGCACGATCAGTAGACTGCTTGTCGGTGAGTCTTGACAGGCTTGTCTAGAAGACATGCCTCCTTTACCCCGTCCACAGGGATCTGAGGGGGAGATGCCGTATCCGCAGGGGGATTGAAACACGGCGAGGCGCACTTTTCATCAAGCAGGACCGGCAGCCCGTGGAAAAGTCAGAACCACGTCGTATTGGTTCAATAAACTTCCCAACGACGGACGAGCCACAAGCCAAGTCAGCTGCCGGCCCGGATCCTCAGGCGGAGACGATCTTGGCTTGTCAGCCAGCCAGCTTGTCACAGCTCAAAACGAGCCACCTTGGCCCAGACCTAAGTGGCGAAACATGCGTCCTGCGTCTTGGACGCTAGCGTCCAGACGCAGCGTCCTAGACGCAGGACGCATCTTTGGGGTACGCGCGAGACGCTTAACATTACGCATGGCCGCGTAGTGTAAAAACAAGTATGGGGCAGGCAAAAACAACATACAGGGGGGCGTGGGAGGAGAGAGGAGAGGACATAACTACATATAAACAAGATCTTCCCCCACCGAATATTTTTCGGGTTTCGGGTTTACAAAGGAGAATTCTAAGGAAGGGTTTACGAAGGAGAATTCTGGAAAACCAACGTGGAGTACCACAAATAAAAGCCTTGTTCTTCTTAACAAGTGAGAACAAAACCCTTCGGTTGGGTTTTCTAGTTGGTGTGAGGTAAACCCTTGGGCGTAATTCTGTTTGAGGCGTTTTCTGACTTGGTAATCAATGGGTAAGGGAGGGGGGGGGGGGGGGGGGTGGGGAAGGGAGGGTTCTGATCTCGCAAATATGCCTGTGGCGTCAGAATCGCAAATGTCAGATTCGGGGGTATTTTCGTTTTCGGGCTGACCGAAAAAAAAAAATCAGCCAAGCGTCCTGTGTCCTGGCGAGTATCCTGCGTCCAGCGTCCGGACGCAGGACGCTCGCCCCCGCAAGCGTCTTTCTCCATTTAGGCCCCGACTTATGTTCATGTGGCTGAAAGGAGCCTTACAGGGACGTCAGAAATAGTAGAGCCAATTTCCGAAGGCATTGAGCTCGTGAGCAGATTACTCCTGAGGGACCTGCCATTGCATTGCGTACAAATGCAAGAATAAGAAGCAGACCCACAGGTAGATTATACCCAGGGCAAGCACAAGGGCAGTGACATGTGTCAAACGGAGGGCGGAGGCATTTTCCCATAGACAAGAGCCTCTAGGATCATGCTCAAGGATGAGTAGAGGAATGCTGAAGTTTTTTATTGAGGAAAAGGGTTTATGAAACTAAGGCACTGTAAAAAACGAATCTGTCGGAGAACGGCTCTCCTTCCTGCTGCTGTCCTCCTTCTTGCCGTCCGTCTTCTCCACCCGCCACCTCTCTCTCTCTCTCCCACCTTCCCTTCTCTGCCTTGCTCCGCCTCAGTCACCCACCTGCATACCAAATCTGCATCTGTCCAAATCTGCATACCACCTGCTCTTTGAATGCTGCTGCCACATGCCTCGAGCTCTTGCTGGGTATAGCCCGCACTTCCAGCCACTTACTTACGTGCTCCACCATCAGCACTATGTACTGCTTTCCTTCCCGGCTCAGCGGCAGCTCCCCGGCTAGATCTAGGGACCATCTAAATCCCAGGCCTCGGATGGGCAAGGACTGCAGCTCGGCCCAAGCTTGGCTGAGGTTGGCCCGGCTTCGTTGGCATGCCTCGCAGCCCTCCACCCACTTCTGCACCTGTCTGCGCATCCCCTCCCACCACCACCCCGTCTTCAGTAACTGCACTGTCCTTTCATGCCCGAAATGTCCCAGCTTTATGTGCACCTCCTTGATCACAGCTTCCCTCTCGGCCGGGGCTGGCACCAACTTCCACCCCTCCTCCGTCTGTATCTGCAGCTGCTGCTGGTACCACCTATAGTGGTGCCCCCTTGCTCTTACCCTCTCTGGCATTGCTTCATCCTCCCCTGTCTCCCCCTTTACCCACCGCATGGCCTGTGCATCCTCCCAGATATCTGCTGGCCCCTTGCTTCCCCTTCCCCCGTTCAGCTCCACCTGTCTGGCCAGCAGAGTCAGTGCCGCTGTAGGTTCCAGTGGTGGGGGGTTCCTGGAGAGCCCGTCCACGTGCTGTAGGGTCTTCCCCGGCCTGTGTCTGATCTGAAAGTCATATTCCTGCAGCTTCATTGCCCACCGTGCGTTCCTGCCCGTCAACCCCGGTGTCGTCATCAGCCATGTCAAGGGCTGGTGATCCGTTACCAAGGTGAATTCCCGGCCCTGCAAGTACACCCTGAAGTGCCCCACAGCCCACACTGCTGCTAGCCCCTCTCCGATGTAGGAACTGTACTGCGCCTCTGCCGAATTGCAGCTTCTACTCGCGTAAGCCACCACCTTCTCCTCTCCCTGCACCTCTTGACAAAGGATCCCCCCCATCCCTTGGCTGCTCCAGTCGGTGTAGAGGGTGAAGGGCTGGTCCGCGGCTGGCAGTTGCAGTACGGTGGCGGTCTTCACTGCTGTCATCAAGTCCTGCAGCGCCCCCTTCTGTGCTTCCCCCCACTCCCAGGCCCTATCCTCCCTTAGTAGCCCATTCAACGCTGCTGCTCGCTTGCTGAAGTTGGGTACGAACCGTCGGTAATAGCTCAGGAAGCCCAGCACTGCCCTTAGCCCGGACTTGTCCTTGGGCTCCCGCAGCCTGTCCAAGACCTCCACCTTCGCCTGCTGGATCCCAATCTGCCCCCCTTTCACCTCATATCCCAGGTACTGCACCGTCTGCTCCCCCCACCTGCACTTCTTGGGGTGGCATGTCAGCCCTGCTGCCTCTAGCGCCGCCAGCGTCTTAGCCACATCCTGCAGGTGCTGCTGCTCAGTGGTGCTGAAGATCACCACATCATCTATGTAGCAGGCCGCGCATTCCACATCTCGCAGCACCGCATCCATAACCCTCTGGAACACGGCTGACGCATTCCTCAATCCAAATGGCATGTACAGCCACTCGTACAGCCCGTCTGGCCCGTGGAACGCTGTCTTCTTTATGTCCTCCTCTCTGATTCTGATCTGATTGAACCCCTGCCGCCTTCCCACTGCCTCCCTTGCACTAGCCTGATATGCCCTCTTCGGCTCCACCCTAACGAATTGCACCGGCAGTTGCCCCAAGGGCCCCTCCTTCCAATACCTCGTACGAAACTCCACCTTCTCTGTCCAGGTGCAAATGCTCATGCCCACCGCAAACACCATCTCTGTCCCTACCAACACATCAAAGTCTTCGGACTCTGAAATTCCGCACTTCATCCTGATCCGGGTTTCATGCTCCCCTCCTGGCAATAGGGTCAGCTCTATGGGTGTCCGTGTGCATGGCATCCACTTCGGCTCCCCCCCTTCTGCTGTCATCACCAACATGCCCTTTGCCACTTGCCTCTCTGGGGCCATCAGTCCTAGCCGTTCTGCCATTCCCTTGCCCAACATCACACTCTGTGCCCCTGTGTCAATGATGGCCGTCTTCACCTTCTTCCCCCCTACCTCCATAGCTCCTGCCCCCACCAGTAGTACCGAAGTCTGACATGCCAGTCTCTCCTGTGGGTGGCGGGCAGGGGGTTTCTCCTGCGCCACGGGGTCGGGCTTGTGTCCGCGTTCCCGTTCCTTCCTGCCGTGTTCCTGCCTGGCATCCCGTCCCCCGCTCCGCAGCCCCATCTCTTCTCTCCCCCTCCATGCCATCAGAGCACACTGAGCATCCGGCTCCACCTCCTCCCCTTCGTCATCCCTGGCGTACATCCCTGCCTCGGCCTCCCACCTCGGCCCCATGGCTTGCAGCTGAGACTGTAACCTGCTGATCTGCCTTTGCAGCTCCTCTGGATTCCTCCTCACTCCCCCTTCCTTCTGATAGCAGTCCTTGGCATCATGCCCCTTCTTCCCACAGATCTCGCACCTGGCTGAATCTGGACATTCTCTCTTTCGGTGCCCTGATTTCCCGCAGCCATCGCAAACCTTGCAGTCCCTGCGGAGGTGCCCCACCTGCCCGCAGCGGTGGCAAGTGCGGGTATCTGCTCGCATTTCCCCTCGCGGGTCTACCCTCCCCTTCTCCTCAGGTATCATGGCTGCCGCCCAGGTTGGCCTGCGGCTTCTCTCTGTCGGCTTCGGGAGGTAGGCTTCATACTTCCGCTGCGCCAGCTCTACCTTCTCAGCCAACTCGAACACCTCCTCCAGAGCCGCCTCTACCCCTAACTCATATACCCTCATCCTCAGCCCCCCCCCCAGTGCCTCGTCCAAGCCTCCCAAGAACTTGCTAATGAGCAGGCTGTTGTCTTCACACTTCACGTCCTCTGCCACATTGATCAACCTGTTGTAGTAGGTCAGCAGTGACTCCGCCCGTCCCCTCCGGAACTCTTGGAACTCCCTTATCCGCTCCGCCGTATGCCCTGGGAACTGCCGCTGTAGCCGCCCCATAAACGCCTCGGTGGGGTCCTCCCCATACTTCCCTGCCCTCCATAGCAATTCCTCCATCCGCATGCGGTACAGCGTCTCTGCCTCTCCCTCTAACGTGTTGGGTAAGCTCAGGAAAAAGTCAACGGGGTCTACATTGTGCCTATCGCAGCGATACCGCAGATTCCCCACTTGCATCAAGTAGTTTTTGAGGGTCGGCCCCGCGCGTTGGTCTCCTGAGAACCTGGCGGGCACCTCCACTCGAGGCGCGCCAGCAGCACCCCCCCGCCCCTCTCCCCACGATTCGCTATATCCACCCGGCCGACTGCTCCCCGCCCTTCTCGCCCTTGCCTTTAACATGCCCTCTCTGGCCTCACGTGCCCGCTCCGCGCCGTACAGTAGGCTCCCACTCTCTGGCCGACTCCACTCCGCCGCGCGAGGCCTTTCTTTTGGCCCTCCCCACTCCTCTGCCCGAGCCCATTGCTGTGTTGGCGGGCCATGCATCCTCCGCCCCTCTCCTCTGCTCGTCTCGCGGTGCCTCCGTCTTTCTGGCGACGGTGACCAGGCCTCCCCGCGTCCGCTGCGCTGTTGGCGGTGCTCAGGCGAGTGCCACTCTCCTTCCTCCTTGCCCCTTCTCTGGCGACGCCCCTCTGGCGAACGGGACCCGCTGTTGTCCCTCCTCCCTCTCTGCCTTGGCCGCTCCTGCCCGCGTATCGCGCTGCCGCGCTCCACTGGCTGGCTCCCGCGCTG
The DNA here is from genome assembly GCA_947471745.1 of Closterium sp. Naga37s-1. Lineage (NCBI taxonomy): Eukaryota > Viridiplantae > Streptophyta > Zygnematophyceae > Desmidiales > Closteriaceae > Closterium > Closterium sp. Naga37s-1. The sequence continues at coordinate 4,793,862 of CANJKZ010000789.1, read as the reverse complement.
CTCGTGCGACCACTGCTCCGCCCGGCCTCTCCTCCCTGGGCGCCCGTATGTCTCTGGAGAGCGCGGCTCATCCTCCCACCGATTCCCGCGCGCCTGCTGCCGCTCCAGCGAGTGCCCGCCGCCGCCACTCCAATCTCCCTGCTCTCCTCGTCGGTCGTGCGCCCGGGAATCCCCCCCACGCCCATCTCCGCGCCGCGGCTCTCCTTCTGGCGCGTGGAACCGCTCCGCCCTTTCTCCGCCACGCTGCCTTTGTCTCCGCGTCTCGCGCTCCCTCTCATCCTGGGCCATTCGCTCCTGCTGAAGCGCGTCTTCGGCGTGCTGCTCTTCCCCGCGGCTGGCGCCTCGGCCGTGAGATCCCTCCGCCTGGCTCGCGCCAGCGTTCTCGTCCGCCTGTGCGTGTTCGGCGTGCTCGGCGTATTCGGCGTGCTCGTCGAAGTCCGCGGCCTGGTCTTCGTCGCCATCTCCCTCCTCGGCGCCTTCATCCTGCAGCCTCTGGCCCTCCTCGTCCGCCTGTGCGTCTAGTGCTCCGTCCACCTCTGGCGCCGTGCCTTTCGGTGCGCCCTCCGCGTGGCCGTCGCCGCGCGCATGTCCTTCTCGTTCCCGGGGAAATTCCCCGAAGCCCTGCCAACGGCCGCGTTCGTCGCGTCGCCGTCCTCGCCCCTCTGGGGAGCGGAACCTCCCTTCCTCGCGGCGGGATCCGCCGCCTCCGTCGATTCCGCGGGATCGCTCTCGCAGCCACGCGTCTCTCTCTCCGCCTCCGCCACGGCCCGCATTGCCTGCTCCCTCGCCCGTCGCTGCTTCTTCCCGACGGTCACTGGCTAAGGGAACTCGATCTGCGCGGAAGGCTGGCCTCCGTGGCGATCTCTCTACCGATCGCCCTCGCTCGCGTGACGGCTCGCTTCGCGGCCGTTCTTCCTCGCGACGGCTAAACATCCTACCCCAACGCAGCTCGTACTTATCCATACTTGCGCCGGTTCAGCCCGTAGGCTTGTTATGAAAGAGTTCAATCCCTCACCCCGTAGGTTCCTCTCTTAGTGACGTGCCACGGTGTGCTAGAGCTTAGATGACAATCTTCACTACTTCGAGAGAATAACAAGCCTACGGCAAAGAAGGGGTGGGTGTGAGGGACCTTACCCAGCCCCAAGCTGCACATTTCCCAAATGTGCGGCTCGGGATTGGTGTTCCCTGATTTCACAATTCGCCCTTCCGTCCCTTTTCCCCCGTGATTCCAACCGCTTCTATTCGGTTCCCCCCTTCTACACTCCTCTACAACCGTCATATCGCTACATTCTACACCCCTATGCTAGTATCATTGTATAAGCTTTCCTACACATATAGTCCTTATCTCAGCATCATAACTACACCTGCATTCTACTGTTATAACATATGCACTGACTGCATATGATGTGACAAATCCGTGAACTTCAGTCCACAATGAGAAGATAACATCCTTAGCAGGAATATGGTACAAGGTACATGACTAGTGAGCATAATGAGAGGAGAAAGTGCACATGCTGAGAAGTGAACCCATAACCTCTACGACTATAGGCGAAACTACCCACTAGGACACACTCGGTGCACCACAAAAACATGTCCAGTTTCCAAGGAAAAAAAACAAACCGAGACAGGTTGGGTCTAGGCATGAGCAGAAGACCTGGCCCGGGCCGGCCTGACCCAACTTGTTGCCCGGGCCGGGCCGACCTTCCCCAACGCCAACCCGGCCGGGCCCGGTCAAGTCGACCCGTGACCCGATTTCAGAAATCAAGCTGGGTCAAGTCAGATTTTGACCCAATATTTGACCCACCTCGGAATCGGGCCCTTCTCAAGAAATCGGTCGGGGTAGACATGAGCAAAAGGGAGAACACCTGTTCGGTTCACCTCGAACATGTTCGAGACAAACCAAACATGCCTTTGCCAAAAAATATGCGGCCGAACATGTTCGATGTTCGGTGGGCATCTCGAGGGAGGAGGGGGAGGGAGGGGGGGGGAGAGGGGGGGGGGCGGGAGAGGGGGGAGGGAGGAGAGGGAGAGGGGAGGAGCTGGCACACTGAAAACACACTCTCGAACCCGAAAATGTTCGGGTTCGCCCCGAACATGCAGATGTTTGCCCCCTATCATGAACCTCGAACACCCTTAATCACCCAAAACTGTTCGGGCGAACCGAACACGTTGGTTCGCACCTTTCACATGTTCGTGCAGAGTGAACCGAACATGTTTGGTGCTCGCCTTAGTTGGGAAAGACGCGTCCTGCGTCCTGGACGCATGCGTCCAGACGCAGGACGCCCCACCTGGACCCGAAAGACGCACCAAAAGACGCATGCCCGGGCAGGGCAAAAAAACCCCCGGGCAGGCAAAAAAACCAGATACAGGGCACGAGTAGGGGGGGGGCGGTCCACACTTTCAATGCTAATTTTTCCCCAACAATTTTTCCCCCAACATTCAAGATTAAAACCGGGGTGCACATTCAGCTGAATGTGCATCAAAGGTTATCCCTTGACTGAGTGGGTTACGAGGTGTGCTTTCAACCCCTTCAAGTCGAAATTCGTTTCCCCCCTCCCCCGCAATTTCGTTTCCCCACGCCCCCGCAATTTCATTTCCCCCTCCCCGTCGAAATTCGTTTCCCCCCTCCCCCGCAATTTTGTTTCCCCCCTCCCCCGCAATTTCGTTTCCCCCCCCTCCCGCCAATCTGTTTCATCCCTCCCGCCATTCGGTTTCACCCACACTTGCCATTTCACCCCCTCCCGCCACCTACGAAATGCCCGAAGCTCTAGCGGAATCATTTTTTTGTCGCCCCTCGTGAGCCAATCACTGTTTTTCTCCAAACCCCCTTCCCAACATCTCAAGCCGAACCGCGTTGAATGTGCACCCTGGTTTTAAGGTGCGTCACGTCACACTTGTCCCAAGGTCACACATTTAATCCATGATCCATCCACACAAGAACATGCATACTACACTACCACTGCAACAAGGCAACCATTCACTCATCATCCCCATCCTCCTCGCTCTCCTTCTCCTCCTCTTCCTCCTTGTCTTCCTCGTCCTTGTACTCGTCGACGCACGGGTCGTCCTCGTCCACCTCCCTCTCCCCATCCTCCTCCAACTTGTACCCCTTGGGGAGGGGAGGGGTGGGAATGTTCCCCTTCACTACCCCTGCCTTCCTTACTTCCCCACTTGGCCCTGCACCAGCTGCTCCCTGGTGGTGGCCGTGCACAACAGTCCAGTTGTGCGCCACGAACACCAGATCGCGCACCTTCTCCGACCCCAGCCTGTTCCTGCGCGCCGTGTGCACCCCATCCCACACAGCCCAACCGCTCTCGCACGGAGAGGCGGAAACGGGCTGTGCCACCGCACGCATCGCAAGGCCTGTCAGTTCGGCGTACTCCCACCCGTTCAGCTTCCACCACTTCACCATGCCCCCCTTCCCTGCCTTCAGCTCCGCACGCCCCTCAAGCGCCTCCTCTGTCCCAAAGCACCCCGTGCCCTCAATATACGCCAGCATCCCCTCCAGCAGCGCCTTCATCGTTCCCTTCGTCTCCTTGTCCGTCTTCCAGTACTTGTCGACGAAAGCCCGCGAGCGTGACAGCCAAGCCTTCATCACCCTGGTGCACTCAATGTCCTTGAGGTAAATCCCCTCGTCCTGGTTGGCCGGGTTCAGAATCCGGCCTACCACGTGAAGGGGGCAAGCCAAACTCTCGTCCCAACGCCTCCTCAAATGCTCCTCCAACCCCTCCTTATTCGCCGCTGGCAGACCACAATCCGCGCTCTCCAACAGCGCCGACAACTCCACCGTCAGCTGCAGCATCATGTCGTACAACCCCCCCATCATCCCCTTTGCCGGCCCATCCGTCCGCCTCATCACCTTGTACGGCAGCTCCATCACCTTCACAAAGGTGCCCGCCTTCTTCCACCAGTCCACATCCAACACCAATGCCTCAAAGTTCTTTCCAGTCTGCTGCTTCTTCCCCTTCTCCTCCCAGTCCTTGTACACCACCATCTGCATCAGCTGCGGGCGAATCGCAAGCAGACGTGACACAGCGATGTACTGTGTCCCAAAGCGCGTGCCCGCCGGTCGCAGCGGCTGCAGCGACTTCTTCTCGCCGTGCAGCTCGGGAGACCGCAGGAAGGCACGTGGCCACGTGTGGCTGCGCAGGAACGTGATCATGTCGGTCGCCACTGGCACGACCTCCGCCGCCCAATCCATCTTGCCCCAGTCCTCCATCAGCAGGTCGAGCACATGAGTGGCGCAGGGGACGATCTCGATGTGCGGGTACTTTTTCTGCAGCATCTTGGCGGCGGACACGTAGTTGCTGCCGCCGTCCGTGCAAATCGCCACGACGTTCTCCGGTCCAACCTTCTCGATGACCGGCTGCAGGACGCGGATGATAAACGCCCCCGTCTTTGTCTCCGCCTTACAGTCAACCGCCTCATGGAAAACCGCACCGCTGGCGTTGATGCAGACGATGTTCATCTGCGCGCGCCCGGTCTTGTCCGTCATCATGTCGCTGGCGATCGTCACGCCAGTCTCCTTCCAAGTCTTCAAGACGGGCGCCAATCCCTTCTCAATCCCCTGCTTGCACGCCAGCAGGCCGGCGCCGCCATCGAAGTCACGCGAGGGGGGGACGTAGCCGGGTCCGGCGGCGTTAAAGGCGCGCAGCATGTTGAGGAAGAGGGGGTGCTCGCACACAACCTCCGCCGTGCGCGTACCCGCAATGAAAAGGCAAATTGAATCGTCGGCCGCACGCTTCGCAGACATCCCCCCCTCGCCATACCAGTCCTCCATCCGTCCCCTCTTCGCCTTCGGTCCCGCACCGCCTTTTCCGCTCACTGCAGTTATCGCCGCCTCCGTCGCCCTCTCCTTATCCTTGCGCGCCGTTATTTTAGTCTCCTTCACTTCGCGAATGCCGTCGGAAATGCGCTTCGGAATCTTCTCGCACACATGCCCCGCCTCGCGATGAACGTTCGTGTCATTCCATACGGCGAGATGCTGGGTGCAGCGGCTACTACTAAAGGCGAATGGTTTCTCGCACCAAAGGCACTCGCACTGCTTCCCCTTTTTAGTGGGATCATCGAATGTCCAAAAATGCCTATAAATACGGTGAGTAGGGTTTTGCGTTTTCTTCTCCACCCCATCCTTAGTGAACCGCTTGGGGGGAAGGTCGTCGTCGGCATTAATATCCTTAGATGCGGTGGAAGACGAAGGATTGGAGGAGGAAGCCATAACGGAGTTGCACTAGGAAGCCTAAACCTTAAGGGTTTACAAAAGAGAATTGTGGTTGTGAATGAAGTGAGGCCAAATGAGATGTGTGCAACCCTAAATGGGTTTGGTTGGAGGGGGGAAGGTTGGATGTTCTAGATGTAGAGTGGTTGGGGGGGGGGGGGGGGGGGCGGGCTGTTTTCAATGTCGAGTTGCTTTTGGGGTGTCGTTTTTTGGCGAAATTGACATTCGCGTCAAAATCGCGAATGTCAATTTCGCGTTTCGGGATTTTTTTTTTCCGGGTCAGCCCGAAAAAAAATCGAGTTGCATCCTGCGTCTGGACGCGCGTCCTGCGTCTTAGCGTCTGGACGCTGCGTCCAGACGCAGGACGCAGTTTGTCCCCTGCGTCTTTCCCAACTAAGGTGCTCGCCCGTTGTCATGTTTGGGCCCGGGTACATGCTGGTTGGGGACTGTACCGAAGCGTTTGTTAAAAAGAAAAGAGGTTGTATTAATGAGACAAGAGGCTCTATTTTACAAGCAAGGAGCAAGAGAGGAGTGTAAAAGAAGATAAGTCTATTGGCCACTAAGTTGGCCAATGGGTGAGTTTGATTGTAGCCCAAGCAACCACAACTGTGAGTTGGTTGGAACGGGTGCAGGTAAGGACCAAGGGCTGGCAAGTGCCATCCAGCGGCCAAGAACAACAACCAATCTTGACAAACACTGTTGTGGTTGGAGGGTGCATCCAACAACCCCCTAATGGAACAAATGACTACGCCCTATAATCTAGCGTATGGATGTTGTTCAGCATACAATATTACAACAGCGTTAAGATCTAATCTAGTTGTTAAACTAACATTAGGGTGGAGGGGAATAGGTAAGGGCTGAAAGATGGTGGTAGGGTTGGGCTTATACATGTGCAAGCAGATGAGTCAAACTCGTCTGAGTTTTGCCCCTAGTCGAGCAAGTTTTCCTATATTGCATACTCCTTACTCAGCTATTTAGACGAGTTTCAATGAAGCTCGGACGAGCTTTTCTGAATGCTCCTTCGAGTTCACATAATACTCGGCCCGCTGCCTTGTAACTGCAAAGTCAACCCTTGCATATTTCCCAAAAGACATGTCTAGGTTGCATTCCTCGGCACAATGCTCTACTTGTATCTTAGCGAAAGGTTGCGACTTGTTTCAGTTTGATCGAATTAGAAACGTTCCTAAGACGCCGAGGTAAAACATGCTAAGCGATCAGCCAGCTACTAAGTTAACTACTCTACGAAACTAGGTAACAAATCGAGCGCGGTAGCTAAGTCTGTCGAGATGTGGGGGGGTTGGGGTGGAAAGAAAGGAGATATGAGTCGCTTAAACTGTTTCGCAAAAACAAATCGCAAACACTTCGACTCGATCACAGGTGATTCGCCGGCAAGGCATGACAAATTTCACCCTCTCGGCAATTTCGCAAGCGGTGGAAATTGCTGTGGTTGGGTACAAATACGCTTCTCAGATTGGTACCCAACCTTTCCCGCAGATTTCTCTGTTGTGTTATGGGACGAGATTCCTGCATGCTTGACGAGTTTAAAAACTCGCCGAGCACGAAAACCTTGCCCGAGTAGAAGAAAATTCTCGTCAGTGAGGCTGAGTGCTCGACGAGCACATAAACTTGCCTAATAATACTCGCCCCGACTCGGCCGAGCATTCTCAGCCAAATCCCGTACTCGTCGCTCGGCCCTGAATGAGTAACTCGTACGAGTCGAGGTGAGTAAATCGCCTCGACGCCTATGTATAGTTGGGCTTAGCTCAATGTCGAGATCTGTGAAAGTCTATGGGTGGCTTGGGTTCTGTAGATCCAGTGAGGTGAGGCTCGGAGCAGGCATTGGGCGTGGGTGTAGCTAGAGCAGTGCGAAGGTGCTGCAGCGGCAGTGGGGTGGCAATGGCCGTGCAGAAGCCCATCTGAAACCGCTTGAGAACGTTGTTGATGTAAAATCACATGACGATGCAAGCTTGGCGGTCACGAAGGATCGCCATCCCTAGGAAATGCTTGAGGTCACCAAGGTGCTTCACCAAGAGGGCTTTGCTCAGAGCCCCGTCTGGACTGAACTCATCCTATCTGCGCCCTTGGAGACTAGAATGAAACTCTCCCGGAAAGCCTTCGGGACGATTCATGAAGACGATCTCATTGAGGTGTCTTTACAGAAATGCTCAAATGTTGATCTCCATGTCATTGCGAGCACTACGTCGAAGAGCGTGCGTCTGTGGGAGGTTTGGTTGTGGGAGAAAAGGTCTCAAAAAAGTCCAACTACTATTTTTGAGTGAATTCCTTGGCTACATACCGCGCCTTACACACAGGAGCCTCGTCGAAGAGATGGTTCACTCGGAACAACCACTTGCCTCCGACGATGTTGACTCCTAAAGGTGGAATCACGTCGTCAAATGAGTGGTTGCAAATGAAGGCTTCGCAAAGCTTTCATGGCAGCACACTACTCAGCGGCATGGAGACCCGACAAAGCCTCTTGGACAGTAAAAGGTGATAGAAATGGAGCTTAAGTGATTGATTAGTAGAGAAGGCACTAGGCCTTAAGTACAAAGGTTGGGTTGAGCAAAGCTAGGGAAAGGATGGGAAGGGAATCCTAGCAAATCTCCAATTGGTGAGTTGGCAGATTTGCAGGATTACGAGGGAATCCCAACCAGATAGGGTTGGGATGACAAACTACACCCAACCCGCAAATAACCTACGCGATATAGAATATAGTACACAAAGTGTTGGCTGGCAGCCTATGTTGTAACACACCCCTAGGCTACAACACATCAGCCACAAGGAGGCCCAACACCCATGGCCGAGAGGAGGCGGTAATGGTCCTGCCGAACAAGCGACTTGGTAAACAAGTCAGCAAGGTTGCAGTCGGAGGCAACGTGTTCAGGCTTCAGCTGCTCCCGCTGCACCAGCTCACGAAGAAAGAAGTGACGGACTTCAATGTGCTTGGTGCGGCCGTGGAAAACGGGGTCCTTGGTGAGATGAATGGTGCTCTCGTTGTCACACCAAAGCTTCGAGGTTGGTTGAGGATACCCCAGTTCTGTCAGCAGGAAGGAGAGCCAACGAGCCTCCTGGGCAGCCATGGTCCCGGCATACAACTCTGCCTCACAGGTCGACAGCGAGACTGAGGATGACCGAGTGGAGCGCCAACTGACAACCCCACTGCCAAGGGTAAAGCTATCCTTGGGAAGAGCGCCGATCACTTTGGTCATCAGCGTAGGATGAGTCACTGTACCCCTCAAGGCGAACAGGGGAAGAGCCGCCAAGTGTGAGCACATAATCCTGTGTGCCTTTGAGATAGCGAAGGACCCGCTTGGCGGCAGACCAGTGGTGGTGAGTGTACAGACCAGGTGCCACGTAGCGGGACAGTACACTGACTAGATATGCCAAGTCTGGTCGAGTGCAAATCATCGCGTACATGAGGGATCCAACGAGCTCAGGGTATGGCTCGTCACAGGGCTCGGGTGTGGGAACAGAGGGTGCAGTGAGTTGGTGCTGCAGAGAGAGTGGGGTAGGCATTGATGCTGCTTCCTGCATCTTGAACCTCATCAGAACGTTGTTGATGTAAAACTTCTGCGAGAGGGTGATGGTGAGGGCCGTGCGATCACGTGTGATTTCCATGCCCAGATAGTTCGTCAGCTTCCCAACTCAGTCGGATCCTGGGTGACAAGGATCATGTCATCCACATAAACGAGGACGAAGAAGCGGGATGGTATGGCTCGGATGAAGAGGCTGGGATCAGAGGTGGATGGGTGAAAGTCGAGGGACCCTAAGGTGCTCTTGAGCTTGTTGTGCCATTCTCGGGGTGCTTGCTTGAGGCCATACACTGGCCGATTCAGCTTCCATACAGTGCCTGGTGGAAAAGGAGCTGGAAATCCTTTGGGGCGCTCCCTATAGATTTCCTCTCGAAGGATCCCTTGCAGAAACGCGGAAGACACATTCATGCAGTCAACCTCCATGTCATCTCGAGCAGCAACATCGAGAAGGGTGCGTACTGTGGGAGGTTTGGCGGTGGGAGAGAATGTCTCAAAGAAGTCCAGTCCATGCTTTTGGGTAAATCCCTTGGCACAGTACCGGGCTTTGAAGACTGGAAATTCGCCTGGAAGTTGTTTCACCCGAAAAACCCATTTGCCCTTCACAATGTTGACGCCGGAGGGAGGAGAGACATCTGTGAAAGTTCTTGTGTGAACGAAGGCCTCACATTCTGCGACAATGGCCTCCAACCACTGGGCGGCGTGAGGACCAGAGACTGCTTCAGCATAGGTGAGAGGTGTGGGAATGGAGGGGTTGTCGGAGAAATTGAGAGTGGGAGAGTCTGCGATATCTGGAAAGAGGAAGCAGAGCGCGTGGATGGCTGAGTCGATATCAATCAACTCCTCATGTCTGTCTTCAAGGAGGGAGGGCATGAGAGAATAATCACCCCCGACAGGAGGAGGATTGAGGGAGATGCGAACGGAGAGGGAGAGCGGCTTCGGAGTGTTATGAGAGCGTGTGCGAGAAGCGATGGGGGAGGGAGGCGGAGCTGGAGGAGTAGCATCGGTATCGGAGGTGGCAGTGGGAGCAAGAGAAGGATCAGGGGCTGGAGCAAGAGCAGGAGCCGGAGCAGGAACGGGAGGGGCAGGGGCCGGAGGACGACGGTGGTAGGTCTTAAGAGGAGGAGGCTCGGAAGGAGGAGCGGGAGGAGGAGCAAGAGCCAGAGCAGGAGGAGGGGAGGGGGAGGGAAGGAGCGGAGGAGACTGCGTGGTGCTGGAGGGGGAAGTGGGTGGCGGCGGGTCAGAAACAGTGGAGGGAGCAGGAAGAGGAGGAGATGGAGGCTAGAGGAGGGAGACTGTCAAAGTCAGCCCAAGTAAGAGAAGGAGGGGGAGGAGAGGGGGAAGCCTTGGAGGAGGGATAGAAAGGGTGAGACTCATCAAAGAACACGTCCTGGCTGCGGTAGAGTTTGTTGGTGGAAGGATGGAGGAAGAGATAGTCTGGCGAATCCGAATTGTGCCCGGGGTACACGCACGTGATTGTTTTGGGAGCAAGTTTGCCGCCAGCTGCACGACGGGCTTGAGAGTTGAGGAGGACATAGGAAGTGCACCCCCATACACGCAGAGGGCGGACGGACGGCTTTTGACCGGTCCACAGCTCAGCAGGGGTGGTGTGGTTGTGATGTGGATGTGGATGGATATTGTGGAGGGCGGCAACGTGGAGCATGGCGTACCCCCAAAGAGAGGGAGGGGCGGAGGCGTGAGTGAGGAGGCAGCGAGCAATCTGCACCAAGATGCGGTTCCGACTCTCAGCAACACCGTTCTGTTGGGAACTGTCTGGGAGAGTGAAGGTCTGACGGATACCCTCAGCAGAGCAGAAAGCTTTGAGAGCGTTGTTGCGGAATTCACCGCCACCGTCAGAGTGAAGGACCTTGATGGTGGTTTTGAAGTGGTTATGAGCCTGCTTGACCCATTCGATGATGACGGCTGGGGCTTCAGACTTGGAGGAGAGAAGGTGGACAGACACATAGCGGAAATAGTCATCAACGATGACTAGGAAGTAGAAGTGTCCGCCACGAGAGCGAACAGGAGCTGGACCCCAAAGGTCCATGTGCACGCGATCGAGAGGTGCAGTTGAGATGAACTCAGTGGGGGGATGGGGCTGTTCACGAAGCTTGCTCTGTGCACAGTCAAGGCAAGGCGGCCCTAGGTTGGAGGTAGGAGAGGGAAGTGAAGCTGGAAGTCCGTGGAGGAGCTGTTTTGTGGCAAGGTCTGAAAGCGCGCGGAAGTTGATGTGGCTGAGGCCGTGATGGAAGAGCATGGTTTTGTCGGAAAGGAGACGGCAGTGACAGGTGGAGGAATCTGAGGAAGGGAGCGGAAGGTGGGTCAGCGAGCACATTTGGATGGGAGGTACAACGAGAGTGTAGAGGTTGTTGGAGTTGAGGGTGAAGCGGACTAGATGAATGCCAGTTTTGGCGTCAAAGAGGTCACAGTAGTCGACATCATTGGGGAAGATGGTGATCACGCCTGCATGTTGGATTTCACGCTGCGCAAGGAGGTTGTAGCGGAGGGTTGGGGCACAGATGCCAGTGACTGTGCCGGATGGGAAGGCTGGACAGGGAACGGTGGAGGACCCATGGCATTGGATGGAGAAGCTAGAGTCGGCTCCCAGGAGTGGAGTGGGAGCCTGGTAGGGAACGAATGCGGTCTGGTCTTTGAGCACTGTGTGGGTGGCACCACTGTGTAGTATGAACTCGATCCCTTGTGTGGTTGAAACACCGATGTACTGCGACCCCTTCTCATTAATAATACCAGCACCAGGACATCAGATGGGGCGCTAGCAAGTGCGGTAGCAGGTTCCTCCACTACTTCGACCTGGTTCACGCGACGAGGTGGGGCCCAGTCAGGAGGACGCTTGGAGACACCGTGGGCGTCATACCACTCGTCATCCGGCTTCTTAAAGCAGGTTGCCTCAGGGTGGTTGGTGCCTCCACATTTTTGCCCTGCACGTGGACCCTTCCGAATGATGTAGGGGCATGGGGGAAACGAGTTGCGCCTCGGTCCTTGCTGGGAGCGGAATGGGATACCAAGGGTGTAGCGCACAGCATTCACGGATGCTTGAGCCGTAAGGTCCTTTTCAGCAGAAAGAAGGGCCAATGCGACTTTCTCGAAAGTGAGTTCCTTGATAGGGAGCTGCTTGAGCATAGAGCTGGTAACGTTGTAGGCCGGGGTGAGTCCTATGAGTAGCCCAGCTGCGGGAGCCTGTTCGGGGAAAGTGATCCCAATGTCCTTGAGTTCCTCATGGATGTTGCGTATTTCAGAAATGTAATCCGCCATGCCCGGGCATTCCTCGAGGCGGACCTGGAACATGCGCGGGATGAGGATGGCAACACCTACTGCCGTCTTGTCATGGAACCTGTCCTGGAGGTACTTCCAGATGTCATGCGCGGAGCGGAAGGTGCGGTAGGATTTGACAAGCTCAACCGGAGTGGTGGTGATGAAAACCCTAATAACTGCTGCATCCGCCTGCTCCCACACACTGAACTCGGTCTCATACTTGGTGGTGTTAGCTTCAAAAGCGGCCTTGGCTGTAGCAGTCTCTCCTTCGCCAAGAGGATCGGGAGGGAGAGGCATCTTTCCCTTGCCGCAGTTGAGGAGGATGTCCTTGAGGCAAATCCCCTTCAGCTCCGTGCTAAGGAGGTGCTTCTCCACTCCATAGCACCACTCCCCAAAGTTGGTGCTCGTCCCGTTGGGAGCGAGATTGAGAATGATCAGTTTTCTGACGAGGGTGGAAGTCGAAGTCGCCATTTCGCGCGGAGCGCAGCGCTAAAGTCTCCGATACGAAGCGGAGCGAAGAGGAGCTCAATCGCGGCGATTTTTGAAATTAGGGAAGGCCAAAACGCAATTTCGGCAAAGGAAAGCTCGGATTTTGGACTGCTGCTATGCTTCGCTGATGCCCCCTGATCTGCTTCAACACTGCCCTTAAACCGCTTCTCTGCTGCGCCGCTGAACCTGTTCCGCTACGCCGCTGACCTGTTCTGCTGCGCCGCTGAAACCTGTTCCGCTGCGCCGCTGACCCGTTCTGCTGCGCCGCTGAAACCTGTTCCGCTGCGCCGCTGATACCTGTTCTGCTGCGCCGCTGAACCTGTTCCGCTGCGCCACTGATACCTGTTCTGCTGCGCCGCGGAACCTGTTCCGCTGCGCCGCTGATACCTGTTCTGCTGCGCCGCTGAACCTGTTCCGCTGCGCCGCTGACCTGTTCTGCTGCGCCGCTTCTGCTGCGCTGCTGAAAACCTGATCGAAGTTAAGAAATTGAAAAAGACAAGAAACTTCCCGACGGAAGTGAACAATTCCAGAAGCTTGCGATGAAATACGTGGAAGAGACGGAATCGCCGTTGAAATCGGACGTGCGCGACGACGGAATGTGAATGCGCACTTGAACGGCGCGAAGATGTGAAGTCGGGGAACGCTACGCGTAGGAGCCAAAAACCGAAAGAGGTATAGAAGAGTTGAAGAGAACCATTACGACGCCAAGGATCGGATTCCGCGTGAGCGGAATTAACTAGCTCGATACCATGATAGAAATGGAGCTTAAGTGATTGATTAGTAGAGAAGGCAGTAGGCCTTAAGTACAAACAAGGTTGGGTTGAGCAAACCTAGGGAAAGGATGGGAAGGGAATCCTAGCAAATCTCCAATCCTAGCAAACTACACCCAACCCGCAAATAACCTACGCGATATAGAATATAGTACTAAAGTGTTGGCAACCTATGTTCTAACAAAAGGGATGGGAGTGGTCGGGCTATTTAAGAAGTGAAGTGACCGTGAGTCAGTGATGTCGGCTTTCCCCACTAACGGTTGGTAGCAAAATCATATCGACCGGCAAAATCGCAGACGTGTGCTGATTGGCATGCGAAATCGGCGATCCGCGCAGGTTGGCGGGCGAAATAGCCGATCTAGAAACCGGCGGACGAAAACGCCGATCAGGTAACACCCGACCCGACCCGACCCGGTACCCGCATGGCCGCCAAAATCGGGTCGCTATGGGGCGGGTCGGGTCGGTTGCTCATGCCTAGTTCGGTCGACCCGACTCGTCGGGTCTTTAGGCTCATGTCTACTTGCAATTAATCTGGCCAGAATGGCACGCACACATGTCTCAAACTGTTTGGATCCGATGGGCTGAAATCGATTCGACCAGACTTGTGCTCGGTGCTCATTCAGTTCGACCATACGAGAGAGAAATTCAACGCAATAGTGAACTCCAAATGATCCCTGGAACTCCCTATGAAACGCAAGAGTGGACCAGAGGCGGACTGATTTGATGTGTTGAACCGGTTCGATGCAATGCATGACATTTACAGCGTCAGTTCGACGTGTTGAGCATGAACTGGTTCAAGTCGAACCCTGACCCGGTTCGTCTCCAACCAGAAGGCGAGAAAAGGGGCATTCGTCTAGCCGAACTCAGTTGAAGTTATGGAGCCAATATTTCACCCGTGTTAGCATCCAGCACTATCACCAGCTCATATCTAAGTGACCGCAAACGCTTGACAGCCAATCGTTTGCTGTCAGACAACAGTCATTGATAACCACTGCCGTTTAGACAAAACAACTCGGGCAGTTCTTGAACAGAATTTTGCTAGCGGAAGGGAAACCACCACACCAAGCGAAAGAGAGTGAGGTAATATGTGGGCTGTACAGGAATTTGAGCTGCGTGAGCTCGGTGAGACTGCTTGGTATGCTCCCATGCAGCTGGTTGAACTCAAGAGACCTGGTGGCCATGGTGGTGAGAAGGCAGGAGGAGGGGAGGGATAGAACAGGACAATAAGGGCGGGTGGAGTACAAGGTTGAGTGGGTGAGTTGTCGTTAAGATTGGCGGGCTGAGCAGACACCGACCGTGGCTAGAGGCGTGATGGTGCTACTTACATAAATGCTCGATTTGCTTACTAAATTCATTTCTTTTATTTGCTTGCAAGGTCGTCAAAAGCCTGTCTTTACCGGTTCAGATCGACTTGGGCCAAACCAAGTTTCGCTGTCTGCTTATGCATTCAGAGGGTTGGATAGGATTAGGAAGGGTAAATACGAATTGAACTGGTTCAGTTCAACTCTTACAACAGTTTAGCCGAATTCAAATCGCACCCGTTCGGGATCAAGATTTTCTCAGGTCTAACCTTGTATCTCGATGCTTACCCAGCTCAGCCTTTTCTCTTGCACTTAAATCTCAGGCACTTTCATCTGGTTGGCCAGATTAGCACAAAAGTATGTAACAGTTTGGCTCTGATGTCTGGGCTGAAACCGTTTGCACCCAGACTGCGCACGGTGTGGATTCAGTTCGTTCGACCTATTTTGAACTACAATTTTTTCCTCAAACTCCCTAGAAAACAGACGGGTGGCCATACGAGACCCAGTCAGAAAGCTGAACCAGTGCATTGCAATGCACGAGATTTACAGCTGGAACATCCACTGGTTTGAGTCCAACCCTGACTCGGTTTGCCTCGAACCAGAACGTGAAAAAAACTAACCCCGGTTCACTCTGCTCGCCTCTAGCTTACAAACAGGGAGAACCAAGCAGGAGAGTTGGACAGGAAGCACAGCAGGAGAGTTAGATGGGCTTACAGAAAGAGGATGGCAAATGAAGGAGAGGGAAGACCAAGAACTAGCTTACATGATTACAAGTTTCGCATTGTTACCAATCTCAGCTGGAATGGAGCCAGTGAGCTGATTGCTACGAAGACTCCTGTATGGAGGAACAATGAGTGCGATTGCGAGAGAGGCTGAGGAAGAAGTAAGCAGCAAAGTTAGAATGTTCACGTCGGTCACTTAACAGGGCGGGCCAGAAAGGAATATAGAGTTCGTACAGTACACATAAGCACATTCCCCAACCGAGTTCGGCCCATGGCGGATTGCACATTCCAGAATTGTTTATATACTAATAAAAACAAGGCCATGGATCTTCATTCAATTTTGATATCCTTTGCAGGTCCATCAGGACCTTTGGGAATTGGAGCGAAAATACAAGTAAGAAAGAGCAGTGAGCTTTGTGATCGAGGAGGGCACAGATCCTGACAGCAAGTTGTACTCGAGATTGCTGGTGTGGGGGCGGTAGATGCACAAGAATAGAGACGGTGACAGAGTCGAGAGAGGAGATAGCATGGATGGAGTACACATGAACATAAGTCTGAGTCAACAGCTCGGCTTGTCGGCTCAGCTCGTCAGCAGGGCGAGCTGGGCAATGATCCTGCTCCGCTGGCTCTGCTGCTAGCTCGACGAGCCGGCCTCGTCAGGACCCAACAGTCAGCTCAATCAGTAGTCTGCTCGGCGGTGGGTCTTGAAAGGCTTGTCCAGAAGACGCGCCTCTTTTTCCCTGTCACCACGAGGATTTGCAAGGAATTGCAACACGGCGAGACGCACTTGTCATCGGGCAGTACCGGCCAGCTCGTGGAAAAGCCACAGCCGGGTTGTATTGGTTCAGCCAGCTTTCCACCAACGGACAAGCCATGAGCCGAGTCAGCTGCCGGCCCGGCTCCTCAAGCGGAGACGAGCTTGGCTTGTCAGCCTGCCGGCTTGTCTCGGCCCAGACTTACGTGGCAGAGTGGAGCCTTACAGGGATGCTAGAGATAGTAGAGAGCCAATATCCAAAGGGATTGAACCCGTGAGTTGATTATTTTTTAGGGACCTGCCAATGCGTCCAAATGCAAGAAGGAAGAAGCAGACTAGCAGGTGGGTTATATCTAGGGCAAGCACAAGGGCAGTGACATGTGTCAAACAGAGGGCAAAGGTATTTTCCAATCAAGACGAGCCTCTAGGATCTTGCACATATGTGCCAGGTTGGAACAACAGCCTTCATGCAGCATATGGCTTAGTTGGAATATACGCGTTTCGCGTTTCATACGCTAGCGTTTATCCGCTAGCGTATAAACGCCGAACGCTTCTTGGGAGGCTTCCTGTACGCAGTGAATACGCAGGCCCGGGCACCTAAAAATTATCCCCGGGCAGTTTGTTAGGTCTAGAGTGGGGGATGGGCGAGGTGCAAGGCACGAAGTTGGTGCCCGCAGTCTAGTCATACTCGTCGATAAAATGAGGTCGGCGAGATCGAGGTGAAATGAAATGTAGAAATGTCGAGACTAGGGCTGACTGGCTGGCTGGTAAGCACCGTGGGGTTTGTTGGGGGGGTGGTTTTGGACAGGTTGGAGTTCGTAGATGGTATGGGTTTCAGTGCGGTACTAATATGAAATTCAACATTTGCATTCCCCATACACGCGTCCAAACTTCGGAGTCACATTTCCGCTCGCCTAGACCACCGATTAGCATTTCAGCTTCCGCGAAATGCTCACCAAGAAATTCCGCACCTATTCCGCGATTTTTTTTCCCGGGCAGCCCTAAAACATTTCTGACTGCGTATTGCGTTTTCCCTAGCGTATAGCGTATAGCGTTTAAACGCAAGCGTATAAACGCAATACGCTTGAGGCTCTGAGCGTATACTCCAACTTAGGCATATGGCACATCATAAGGGGCAGCAAGGTGAGCATGGGATAAGTGGACAGGTGGCAATGCCAAGTGTGACCACACTTCACTTTGGGTGAGTATGGTGGAATACGTGGCCCTGCCCCTTCACGGCGAACGCATTCATGACGTTCGCCAGGTTCGTGACATTCGCCAGCTTCGTGACATTCGCCAGGTTTGTGACGTTCGTGGCGAATGCGTTCGTGATGGCGTGCGAACGCCTTTGCCTCTGTCAGTCGTTTGACACGAATCCAACGAGTTCGTGTCAAAACAGGACCAGCTTTGGTACGGTGCACACGCCTACTTGTATTGTACTGACCTGGCATATATTTTTACATTGAAAAAACCTATCTAGCTGGCTGATTTGGTGAGCATGTGTCTAAACCTTCATTTGACCAAACCGGTGCTTGGTGCTCATCGAACCGGTGCTTGGTGCACATCAAACCGGTGCTGTGAGGTAATGTGTGGGTCGTACAAGAATGTGAGCTGTGTGAGCTGGGTGAGAGTGCTTGGTATGCTCCCATACAGCTGGTTGAAGCGGAGAGACCTGGTGGCCATGGTTGTGAGCCGGAATGATGAGAGGGGAGATGGGAAGGACAGAAAGGGAGAATGCGGATGGATGGAGTTGTCAGAACTTGAGCTTAGAATCCATCCAATAGTAGTGAGCTCAAAGCTTTTGAAGTACATTGGAAATGAGCAACGAAAGGATGGGGAAGGGAATCACGGACAATCTCTAGGGATTGGGGGTAATACCAACACAATCTCCAATTGGTGGGTTGGAGATTGCTTGGAGATCGCATTTGGGTTTGGTTGGGATGTGGGTGTACACCCAACCAAACACAAAGTGCAATATACACTAACCTAGTATATAAAAGTACAAGTACAAAATGTAAGATTGAGGGCTAACATTAACAAGAGTAACATGTTGAGTAGACAACACACCGACCCGTGGCCTACAGGCGTGGCCCGTTTGCTCAGTTACTTGCAATGCCCAAATATATTGTTTTCGGCTATTTATACTGCTAATTTTATCTCAGGTTCAGATTAGGCCCAGTTTCTTATTGTTATCCTAGGCTGAACACGCCCTAGGTTCAGTTAGAGTTTCGCCCCAAACTGCTGTACATTCTTGTAAAGATGGGCACATAAGTTGGTCATTTACGTTTATGTGTACGTCTCTTTACGCTTACGTACAGTTACGTTACGTACGTTTACGCACCTCCCAGGTTAAGCCCATACATACGGTCGGCTAAAAACTTCTTCGATGCTGCCCCATTTTACTCCTAATGATACACGAGTAATGTAATATCACGCCTTTACTAACACTACTACGACCTAGACCTGAGCAGAATGTTGACGTCAGAAACATACTAAGAAAAAAAAAGGAACCAGCCCGGAGTAAGTAAACGTAAGTACACGTACGTTTACGTGTACTTTACGTGTACGTGGGCCTCCAGGACGTAAATGACCAACTAGGTTCACTTGGGGTTCAAGTTGTACCTTGCTATGTTCGGATTGCACATGCGAACATTCAACCGCTGACATGCATACAACGGTTCAAACCAAACTGAAGGGGTTCAGTTCAGTTTCTACAACGGTTCAACCCAATTCGAAGTGAACCCGTTCGGGTTCAATACTTGCTCAGATCTAACCTTGTATCTCAATGTTTTGCCCAGCTCAGATGTTTCTCTAGTCACGTACTATTCCCTATTTCGAGGCATGAGCCAAGTCCGGTTTTCCATGTGACGATTTTTTTCAGTCGAAGCCAAATTGACCTGGATTGAAACGGTATGCGAGCACGTAGCATCATGGTTCTGTGGGTCAAACCGTACCGGCTCGATTGGTAAGGTCACAAGCCGGTTAAACCCGAACCAGTTCTATTATGAATCGAACTAGTTAGTGTTTTATTTGAGTGGGCAAGAACCAAACAGCCCTTGATTCGGCTGTTTCTGATGCCTACAGAGAAGGGACAATCGCCACATAAAGGAAGGAGAACCCACATTAATCTCCAGCACTAGCATCTGGTTGGCCAGAACGGCACAAATGTCTGAAACAATATGGTTCTCATGTAAGGGCTGAAACTGATTCCACCCAAACTGAGCACACTGCTGCTTCAATGGACCATACAAATCGACCATATTTTGAACTACAATTGTTCCCCTAAAACTTCCTAGAAAACATATGGGTGGACCAGAGCTGTACGGGACCCAGTCGAAGCACTGAACGTGTTCATTGCAATGCACTATATTCACGGGTGGAACATCCATCGGTTTGCTAAACTGGCTTCCACCGCTTTTGGGCTTGAGTTGAGCATATACCGGGTGAAATTTTGAGTATATGCAAAACGTTGCTGTTTTTCATGGCAATCAATGCATGGCGATCAAAACGCACGTTGGAGGCCTAGGGTGTTGGAAATGTGGCTTCAATGTTTGGATTCGCGCTGGTTGGAGATGCAAATTCAAAATTCAGGGTTCTGCCAGTTCGAACCGAGGCCAATCTACGAACTCCAACCTTTCCAATACGTCCCCTCAAAAAACATTCTACGTCAAATCTACTTCTTGTTCACTCTTCCATCAGTCCATTCCCGCCTTGCCTAGTCACTCACTCCTACTGTCTCGACATGTCTCGAGCAGTTCCCAACCCACCATATGACCTCACTCAGGGTCCACTTACTAGGGAGTAATTTAGCCTCATCGGGAAAAAAAGGAACCTGAAACACAACCCTTATGAACCCCCTTGTAAACTACACCTAGGGTTCTTCACACTGCCCGGGTTATTTTTACCCTGCCCCATAAATCTATGCCCGGATTGAGGCCAAACGCGAATATGCCAAGATAGCCGGCTTGAGTCCAACCCGGACTCGGTTCGCCTAAAACCAAAACGTGAAACAAAAAAAAAACAAAAACAAAAACAAAAAAAAAAAAACACCAAAAAGAAAAACCGGTTCACTCTGCTCACCTCCAGCATACAAACAGGGAGAACCAAGCAGGAGATTTGGACGGAAAACACAGCAGGCAAGTTAGATGGACTTACTGTTAGAACTTGAGCTTAGAATCCATAGATTAGTAATGAGCTTGAAGCTCTTTAAGTACATCGCAAATGAGCCAGGTAGGGATGGGGAAGGAATCGGGGGCGATCTTGGGGGATTGGGGGTAATCCCAAGGCAATCTCCAATTGGTGGGTTGGAGATTGCTTGGAGATCACATTTGGGTTTGGTTGGAATGTGGATTTACACCCAACCAAACACAAAGTGCATACTAAACTAAGCTAGGATATAAAAAGTGCAAGTACAGAATGTGAGATTGAAGAGGGCGGCAAATGAATGGGAGAGCAGAGCAGGAACTAGCTTACAGAAAAACTAGTTTCGCCATGTTACCAATCTCAGCAAGAATGGAACCAGTGAGCTGATTGTTACGGAGATTCCTGTATGGAGGAACAAGTGCGATTGCGAGAGAGGCAGAGGAAAAAGTAAGCAGGAAAGCCAGAATATTCATGTCAGTCGCCTAACAGTACGGGCCAGATAGAAATGCAGGGCTAGTACACTACGCATGAGCCATTCCCCCAGCCGAGTTCGGCCCATGGCGGTACGTCATGTGTCCAGTTGGGCCTTCTTTTGTCTCGGTTGGCCAGCCTGAACCTGGCCCAATCGAACTGGCCCGTGCTGCGTTGATTTCCTTGTGATCAAGCAAGCCGGTCCGTCACGAGTTACAGCCCGTCGTAGGTAGGCATGTTGAATTCGAGAGTGCATTGACCAACCCATGCACAATGCTACATTCAATCAACCATGTCGGGTCGAGTCTGGGTTGGTCCATCCTCATCCGATGGTGGGAGGCATGGGCAACACCCAAACACGAACGTGTTTGGGGGGGGGCTCAAATACATGTCGAACACCTCATGTGGTCGAACAGAACATGTTTGGTTTGCCACAAACGAATTTCTCAGGGGTTATCCATGGGCAATGGGTGGAGTTTCTCGCCTTGGCGCGTAGAGGAACTCATCATATAGCAAGAGACCAGCCCTAGTGGAGCCGCGCGAACCTGCATTTATTATGAAGTCGTCATAAGCTTGCACTTTCCGCGAGATGTTTCTTAACTCGCACGAGCTGTCTTCATTAGCGAGCTTGCCGGCGCCGATCCACTCAGATCGGCGGTTTAGCTGTTCATATAACCACTGGTCGTGTGACAAAGTGTCACTCACTAAGCTCCTTCTTTCCTTTCAAACCAAGTTCGTCTGATTGGGTTCGATTCGAGCACTTCGGGTCAACCTGATTTCTACCCTAGCCAGCCTATGGGCCAACTATATGGTCTGGCCAGTGTAGATTCGTCACGAACCTATGTTGGAATCCCACAGGCTAGCTCAACTTTGGCATGATAATCCTATGTTTCGGAACTGTTATAATCCTACGTTACTGACATTTGCTGACATTTCCTACATTTGTTATTCCTAAGTTTCCAAACTGTTCTTGTTTCCTATAAGTGTGATAGTGCCTAGTAGCACTTAAACTCTATAGTGTAAACACCTGTTGCAAAAAGGGTTGCAGACCCTGTATTGTGCCGGCCCTGGTTTAGCGCTTGCGCATGCCTAACTAGTACTAATACAGTTGATTGCACAATCCAAAATTATTATGTACACGGAAACAAGGCCATGGATCTATATTCCATATTGTTATCCTTTGCAGGTCCATCAGGACCTTTGGGAACCTGGGCCTTTACAAGAAAGTAAGAGAAGCGAGCTTTGTGATCGAGGAGGGCACAGATCCTGACAGCAAGTTGTAGTCAAGAGAGCTGTTGGTTGTGTGGGGGGTAAACGTACGGGAATAGAGAAGGTTGCAAAGTCGAGCGAGGAGATAGCATGGATGAAGTACACATGAACAAAGCCTGAGTCGACAGCTCGGCTTGTCAGCTCAGCTCGTCGGCAGGGCAAGCTGAGCAATGCTCCTGCTCCGCCGGCTCTGCTGCTACCTCGACGAGCCGGCCTCGTCAATACCCGGCAGTGCTTGATGAGTAGCATGCTCGTTGGTGAGCTTTGTCAGGCTTGTCCAGGCCAGGCTGAGGGAGTTTTCCATCAAAATGAGCCTCTAGCCACGAGGACGGTACCAATGTGAACTGGTTTGGTTATATAACGCTTAGAAAACAATCCAGTTTGCTCCGAACTGAACTTGTTTAGCATAAAACCGGATCATGGTTCGTTAAATAGGGTAATGCAAAGAACCGAACTGGTTCGGCCGGACTAGGTTGGTTCTGTAACAAACAGACCTGGGCCGTTTTGCCGGGACCCTGAGCAATTCGGCCGACCTTTTTTTAAGTTTGGCCAAACTATTTTTCAGAATTCTAAGTTCGGTTTGACATGAGGTCGAACCGGTTGATCGAAAGGAACGAGGGATTGGTTAGATGCTTATATCTCATTTCATTATAGACAGCATTTCCGTGTGAAAATTACATGGGTTTACATGGGTGAAATGTTGCAAACGGGTAATCGTCAGATTTATCTCTTCAAGTGTCGAGGAGCGATATAGGATGGGGTAGGCGGAGCTAGGTAAGAGAGAGAGGGTGAGCTCAATGAGCTCAATCTCTCCAGTTGGAATCTGCTGCTGCTGTATGTGAGTCTCATGACAAGCGAGACAGCAGGGACGTGCTGGTTGCAGCGAGTGTCAATGTGGCCCGGCGTGAACGGAACATTAACATGTTCGGGCGAGGTCGGACATGTTCAACCTGAATTGGCAGAGATATTATTTGCATGTTCTGTTGACCTCTGACGTGTTCAAGGCGAACGAGAAGGTGTTCGTCTTTTGCTCAACGGCCAGGTTTGATAGGGCAGGATGTTTGTTAAAGTACAGGACCTGCTCTAAGTAAAGCCGGATGGTAAGGTACAAACCAGGTTTGGTACTGTGTACACGCCTACTTGTACTGTAACTACATATATTTCTAGATTGCAAAAACCAATTAGCTGGCAGAATTGGTGATCATGCGTGTAGACCTATAATGCGAACGATGATACTGGCTGACAAACATGGTAGCACCTAGCTTCTTGCCAACTTGTATGCCACTTACAAGGCTTTGATTTGAATAAGAGCACTGACACTGGCAGGAATGCTTCCTGAAGCTGGTTCATAGTAGCATTATATTTCGCATCACAACAACCCCAGTGTATGCTTACCAGATACACGCAAGCAAGGCATCAAAACATCCCTGAGATTAAATGGACATAGGCGGTAATTACTCAAGAACTATCAGCTTTGATATATCAACTAATAACATGTCGGACGGACGAGACAGTCTGAGCTGATGGATCAGCTTGTCGAATCGGCAGCGCGAGCTGAGCCAACGATCCTGCTCCGCCGGCTCGGCTGCTCGGCTGGCTTGGCTTGGCAGTCAGCTCCGATGAGTAGTCTGATCATGCCGAATCTCGACTGTCATGTCCAAAAGTTGTGAAACTTTTACCCCGTTCGACGGGATCACACACTTTTCATCGAGCAATCCCAGCCGACACTGGAAAACTTGGAGTCGGGTCGATTGGCTCGATCAGCTTGCTACGACGGACGAGCCACGGACCGAATCAGCTGGCGGCCCAGCTCGTCGAACAGAGTCTCCAGCATAGCTTGTCAGCCTGCCGGCTTGCCTCGGCTCAAAACAAGCCAGCTCGGCCCAAACTTATGCTCATGTGGCAGAAAGAAGCCTTACAGGGCTGCGAAAGATAGTAGAAAGCCAATTTCCACAGGAATTGAACCTGTCAGCTGATTTTTGCTCATGGACCAGACCAGCAGGTGGGTTTTAACTGTGTCAAACAGAGGATGGAGGGATTTTTCCATCGAGGCAAGCCTCTATAAATGAGGAGTGGAATGTTGAACAACATTTGAACCACAACCCATCCATTGATAACACTGATGACGGGGTGGAAGTGCATCAAGTCACCCCCTTATGCTGTTAGAAAGCCTCTCCTGTGAGTGGAATCTAACAGCACTAGACCAGAGTGTCACTAACAGGTAAAAGACTTGGGTGAGTGTGCCGATGGTACCAGGAATGCTGCCAGACAGCTGGTTGTGTGAAAGGTCTCTGAATAAAAAAGGAAGTAAGGTGAGGTGAGCGGATACAAGAAAAGACACGGAAATTATTCAAAATTTGTGCGGGGCAGCGATGATGTTGAACAACAGACGAAGGGTGAAAAATGAAGGACGATGATCGTCCTTGCGAGATAAATGAGACGAACCAAAACACTAGAAGAGTGTGAAACAATAGGAGTGATGGAGATATGATACTAGGCAAGACATGAGCATCGAACCAATCCAGACGAAGCAAGACGCTAGAAGAATGTGTAGTGAAACAACAGGAGTGACGGAACTATCATGTGACGGTCCAATGACATGACTATTGAACCAAACCTTAGTTGTGTTTGATCAAATAGATTTGAACAGTTGAATCAAAGTTTGAGACTACAGTGAGTAATGAATGAGGATGATCATGCTTTGGAGACAGACGGTTGACACAAGACTTGAGAGGCTACAAGAACGTAAAACAACAAGAGACAAAGAAACATGGAGTATGGCATCCATTTGTTAAATAAAAAGCATAAGAGATTGGTTAGAAGCGAGGGGCAACTGTGAAGAGAAAAAAGGGGAGCGAAAGAAAGGGGAGAGCACAGGAGATGTGCAAAGAAGAACCAAAAAAATATCTTCTTCTTACATGCTTTTCAACTTGGTGAGCACGCAAATCTCCGCCGGGATGGGGCCATTGAGCTGGTTGAAGGCAAGCGACCTGTCCCAATCAGTGGAGCCAGTGCGACGGGGGCGAGAGGTCGCAGGGGCGAGGGCGTGGAGCTAGGTAGACACGTTAGCAAATTGCGAGTTGAGTAATGCTCTTCTTTTTTGCGGTACCTGGTTCGAGTAACGATGTGAGGGTAGTAGTATTACTCCGATGAGAAGCTTCTCGACTCCCACTGCCTCGTAACTCGCACTTCTACTGTTTATTATGTCGTCATGAGTATTTTGTTACTCATCACGGAGCTGGTAGTAGTCGCCTACATCCGTCCGTGTCTAGGTAGGTTACGATGACCATTACGATGATCCGCATAGCAAGTAATACTCGCCACGCCCACGGTGTGTTGCATCACTAAAACAACAATGAAGCGATTGGCCATACGACAGATGGACGTGCCAAATCCTTTGTCAAACGCATATGGATGGATGTGGTGACGAAGATATCCACGGGAGAATGCAGAAGCATGTGTGGGACTTGGCTCGTTAAAGCTACGACTCGGCAGTGAAACAAGAGTTCGGTTCAAGGTGCAAAAATACGACCCTTTTTTTATGTAGCGTATAATATGTTATCGTACACAATCCCAGAAGACATCATGGAGCAGTGGCAGAAATAAGGCTTTTTTTTGCACCTTGGCTCAGTTACAAGAGAAGAGCACAAGGTAGAGGCACATGAGATGAGAGGCAGAAGCACGTGAGGCAGAAGCACGCGAGGCAGAAGCACGTGAGGCAGAAGCACGTGAGGCAGAAGCACGTGAGGCAGAAGCACGTGAGGCAGAAGCATGTGAGGCAGAAGCATGTGAGGCAGAAGCATGTGAGGCAGAAGCATGTGAGGCAGAAGCATGTGAGGCAGAAGCATGTGAGGCAGAAGCATGTGAGGCAGAAGCATGTGAGGCAGAAGCATGTGAGGCAGAAGCATGTGAGGCAGAAGCATGTGAGGCAGTAGTTCAAGCTTGAGAAATAGGAAATTGCTTCTTAGCTGTACGCAAACTCGTTGGAAGCACAGAAGTAAAAGATCTCACAAATACGTCAGTGCAGTCAGCTTTGTGATTGGGGAGGGCACGGAGCCAGAAAGCATGTTGAAGAAGAGAGAGCTGAGGGAGGCAAGGCATGTACATTGACAGAACAAAGAGGTTGCGCAACGTGACAACAGCAGGATAGAATCGCCAGATTTGTCCCTAATATTCAATATCCTTCATTCACTATCCACCATGTGCTGTAACTTCTCAGCTCTTTAACCCATCCCGATCCTTTTACTCTCCCCTTGACTTCTCCAAATCGCACTCTCGTTACATATCCAATCCCAACCCGTCTACTCCAAGAACTCTACTCACATGGGGGGGAGCTCATGTTTACTCACACATTTTTCCCTTCCCATATTTCGCACTTACCTGACTTCCATATTCGCAGACAGACACTGAGTAATTCTAGCATCTGCCCCCCAATCCCCCCCGAGTGTGAGGCGCATTTAAGCTAGCATGAAAACATGTAGTGCAGAAAAAGCTAGCCACAAAAAAAAAAAAAAAAAAAAAAAACTACTTCACAGACCACCTCTTTGTCCCATCTGGGAATGCTGGCAGTGATGGGAGGAACGGAACACAAGTGAGAAAGGGAACGAGCAAGGGGGGGAGAGGCTAAGGCCAGTAGGGCAGAGTAGAGGGCAGTGCAAAAAATGCAACTGACAAGCAGCAGTGGAGAAGGGACGAGTGATGCCTGAAAGAGCAGCAGAAGCAGAAAACCTCACAGGGAGACCATGCTGGTCAGTGAGCCAATGTCAGCCGGGATAGCGCCAGTGAGCGTATTGTTGAAGAGCAACCTGCACGGAAAGACAGAAAGGGACAGAGAGAGAGGGATTGTGAGCGTACGAGCGTGCAGAAAGGCGTGTGTGAGCACGGACAGGGAGAGAGACGACCAGAACAAAGAAAATACGTGGTAGAGCCTTGATCGGTGTGCATCACTCACATGTGTTTCAGCAGGCTGAGTGCAGTCACAGCGGCAGGGATGCTGCCAGGCAGCTGGTTGCTTGCGAGATCGCTGTGAGGACACGATGACGGTGGCAAGGGGGGCGAGCTTAGCGGTTGAGCAAATCACAAGGGAGAAGAGTAGTGTTGCTAGAACATTAACCACGCGGCCTGCCCACCTTTGCAACCAGACCGGCCCGTATTGCCCCCACCCATCGCCGAGCCTTGGCCATGGGCTTGAGCACGGGTCCGAGCCGGAGCCAGCTTGGCCTGAGCTGGGGTAGGGTCATCTTGGGTCGGGTTGCTAGGCCAAGAGCCTCTAGTGGCTTGCCTGTGATTTGGTTCTGCTCGAGTACTACTCGATGAAGTCGAAATTACTGTGGATACTCAAGGAAGACCATGGTGATGTGGAGCACTGTGATGTGGAGAAGTATGGGCCTAGCAGAGAGTAATAATACGAAACAAACTGAAAAGAACCAGACCTGAAGCTGATAGCACGACGACTCGGATTTCTACTCCTCGACAACTAGCCACTACAAGACTCGCCGAAGCACCACGCCATATGCCAGGGCAGAATTGCTGCAGGCTGTAACGCAAAATAAGTGGCCAAGCCTCGGCTCGGTTAGTTGATAAGGCCAACTAAGCCAGCCACATGCTTAGACAGCTAGCCACAAATTTGTTTTTGGCCCAAACGACACTTTGTGAGGAGAGGACCATTCAAGAGGGTGAGGAACAGCGGATTGGATGGTAAGCGGGCTAGGGATACAAGGAGAAGGGGGGGGGGGGGGGGTGAGGGGGGGAGGAAGTAGGGCAAGGGGTTTAGAGGGAGGCCAGATGTGGGAAGAGGGGGGGAGGGGGAGAAAGAGGGAAGTGTGAGAGGAGGAAGAGGTGGGCTAAAAAAAGAGATGGTGAAAAGGAAGTGGAGCGTAGCTGTGCTGTGGGATGGAAGGTGGAGTGCCACGGGAACACGACGGCAAGAAGTTCGGCAACAAGGCGCTGAGGACGTACAGATAAGTGAGCTTCCTGAGGCTGCTGAGGGAATTTGGAATCTGCCCTCCCAGCTTGTAGTTCCGGAGTCGCCTGTTTGATGGTGTGTGAACTATGGTGTGTGAATGATGATGTGTGAATGATGGCGTGATGTGACAATGACGCCAACGGTGTGTGTATGATGGTGGGTGTGGGTGTGTGTGTGGGTGTGGGTGTGGGTGTGTGTGCGTGCGTGCGTGCGTGCGTGTGTGCGTGCGTGCGTGCGTGCGCGTGTGTGTGTGTGTGTGTGTGTGTGTGAGTGTGACAATGATGGAGAGTCAAATAATGGTGAGCACTGCGCATGGGTTCTCACGAATGGCGATAAGTACGGGCCTCTGGAACCTCTGTCTCCCATCCTCTCACTCTCAACCACCCACTCCCAGCCTCTCACGCCCATCCTCTCACGCCCATCCCCTCACTCCCATCCTCTCACTCCCATCCTCTCACTCACATCCTCTCACTCACATCCTCTCACTCCCACCACCTCCTCATCGCCTCCTTCTCATCGCCTCACAGGTCAATGATCATGCCGGAGGGGTCGCACGTGAGGCCCGTGGCACTGCTGCAGTCCGGACTCGCACCACTCCACCCGGGGATGCTCCGCCCCCATGCCGCCTGGCACTCCTGCAGGAATTGCACTGCAACGAGTGGCAGTGGGTGGGGACAGGGGGGCGAGGGGGGGGGGGTGAGGTGGGTAGGGAGGCCCTCCTCAGGAGGGGAGGGTTTGAACACTCTCCACAACAAACCCCCATGGCTGACATCGGTCTCAAGACGACTTGCTGACTATTGATTGCCATCCTGTGTCGCCTCTCTTTCGCAACGCTTATGCACAACAGAGAGAACAAGGGGGACAGCAAAAAAGGCACGAGTGGCGAGAGCAAAGGGGACAGCAGGGAAGACATGGGTGGAGAGAGGAAGGGGGCCAGCAGTAAAGGCATGACTGGAGCGCACCAGGGGGCAGCAGAGGCATGACAGGGCAGAACGTGCGAGGAAGCAGTGGGTGCAGGGGCAGGGCAATTGTTGCAGAACTAGGGGAGGCGCGGGTGAGGGATCAGGGAGACATCACAAGGGGCGGTAACAGGGAGTGGCAGAAAGTGGGGACAAAGTGTAGCTGAGGGTACGTTCGGCGTAGAGCCCGATAGATGGGGTGTAGTGGGAGACCTAGTGTACGGGAGCCTGATAAGTAGGTAGTAGGAGGATCCAGGCATGGCGGGTATAGGCTGCTGTAATGTGTGCCTTTTTCAATGGGAATATACGCTTACCAAAGCTTATGATGATGAACCCTGAATGTAGAAGAGTGGCAAATAAACATCATTTTAAACATGTAATGTAGACGAAACAATCCAATATAAGATTATTATTATGAAGCCCAAACCCCGTAAAGAGTATAACGCAATGATATCAAATCTCCGAAATGGCTCCCATGAAACTCCAACAAAACTTCCGCTGAAGGGTTTCCGCCTAGTAGGTCTGAGCAGAAATGCATTGTAGAAGCGGTCGAAAAGCATTCGACAAAGCAGACGGAAAGCATTGGACAAAGCATTTTGAAAACTGCTTTTACTTTCTCATGAAATCGTTTGGAAACCTACGGTTGTAAACCATTTGGAATAACACCAGAGCAACTCTTTGCGACAGGTTTCTGGACGCATGATTTTTGTGATGAGCTTACCCACAGGATCGAGCGCGTATGCACAACCCTAATCCCTGAACATGTCAAATACCTTGTTCGGGACGGGACGCCCATGCTCTCTGCCCCTTGGCCTTACACTCTGCCCCTCGCCCTTGCTCTATGCCCCTCTACCTCTCTCTCTGCCCTTCGCAGTTGCTCTCTGTCCTTCGCCCTTCACCCTTCTGTCCTTCGCCCTTCCCCCTTCTGTCCCTCGCCCTTTGCTCTCTGTCCTTCGCCCTTCCCCCTTCTGTCCTTCGCCCTTTGCTCTCTGTCCTTCGCCCTTCCCTCTTCTTTCCTTCGCCCTTTGCTCTCTGTCCTTCGCCCTTCCCCCTTCTGTCCTTCGCCCTTTGCTCTCAGTCCTTCGCCCTTCCCCCTTCTGTCCGTCGTCGCCCTTGCTCTCTGTCCTTCGCCCTTCCCCCTTCTGTCCTTCGCCCATTCCTCTCTGTCCTTCGCCCTTTGCGCTCTGTCCTTCGCCCTTCTCTCTCTGCCTGAGTCGCCCTTGCTCTCTGTCGTTCGCCCTTCGCTCTCTGTCCTTCGCGCTTTGCTCTCTGTCCTTCGCCCTGCCCCCCTCTGTCCTTCGCCCTCCTTCGCCCTTCCCCCTTCTGTCCTTCGCCCATTCCTCTCTGTCCTTCGCCCTTTGCGCTCTGTCCTTCGCTTCGCCCTTCTCTCTCTGCCTGAGTCGCCCTTGCTCTCTGTCGTTCGCCTTCGCTCTCTGACCTTCGCCCTTCGCTCTCTCCCCCTGGCCTTCGCTCTCCCTTGCCATGCGGCCATCGGTCGTGCCCGCCGCACGCCGGCGGCTCGTGTCAGTGACAGCATGATCGCACATGGCGGGACATCGTGAAGCGAGTTAGCGGATCACGCCGTGACATTCGCCATTTCGGTGATAACCAGGCACGTTACTAATGCTGGAGCGAATCTTCCGCTTACGCCGCGGTGGTCTCGGGCCGACAATTGCCACGCGGCGAATGATCCTATTCGATCAAAAGTGGCAAACTCCTTCGAGCGCCACTTGCCTTGAGTGGCTTCGATCGGAACGGCCTTCACCATCCTCACGACGGGCGCGACAAGGACGGCGAGCCACCATGCCAGAGCCCACGCGCGCTGCACGCGCTCGCGATATCGTGCCATCGCCGTTGAGCCCGCAGCCGGGCCAATAATCGCAAATCGCTACTCAAACTTGGCCCTCGCCTCCTCAACCCTTGCCTCCTCGGGGGCCCCTCCCGCAACAGACACACTCGACCTATCTAGGTTCGCCGACCCACCGACTCTCAACGCAAGAAAAGCGCTAAAGCGGTACAACGGCCAGCTAGGTGGTAACACCAATTAGAAGTAGTTGAGGAGTGGGTTGTGCTTGTCCAAATGTTCCTTCTGCTCCTCGCCCACGTTCATTGCGGTTCAGAGTTGATGCTACATCCTTGGATTATTCGGGTTAGTGACTCGACTTGGTAAGATATTGCCTTTCAAATATATTATACTTGAATATCCTCCCATATCTTTTCTAGCATTGACCTTAGTAACTTCATCTACTTGTCGTGGTTGCGCTAGGGTTCTACATCATGTCCTGTTCTTTTGGCATGTCTAACTCGTACGCTTACTGCTCACTAATGAATACAGTTACCACATTTTCAAAAGTAAAAACTATTGTACACTATTATTTACTCGTACACGTGAAGTATATAAAATACGGACACAACCTATACGTGCGCCGAGTCGTGAACATGACTCGCAACGCACGTAGCAGGCATGTTACTAACGCATCGTACGTTCAAGGTCTACA